>OY856409.1:302529057-302784057 GCA_963693085.1 Alisma plantago-aquatica | reverse complement strand
GATGCATCCCTAATAATTACTTGAATATGTATACAAGGCATTAGCATGGAAGGGTAAATTGAACTAGATTATTTCATTACTAAGCCTAAATCTTATTGTAAATTAGTCAAATACGTCATTGATGGACCTACTAATTATATAGTTTATAGTAGAGAGAACAATGGAGGAGTTTCAACCCGTAGATTGTTATAATCACTCTGATCGCTGATGATCAGTGTTTACATGGTAGGCGAGTAGGCTTGAACCAGGTTGTCGTGTGTTCTTCATTGACTTGGTCAGGGTAGCCTCGACGGTGAGATATTTGTAAAGGAATTCATAACCTCCCATGTCAATTGCCATTGTTGTAGATATTTTGAAGGGCTGGTGAGGTTGAGGCGACGGTGTCTTCTTCCATGGGTTCCACAGTACCATAATGATTGCAGACAAGGATGGTGGTCATGTCATCATAGTTTTGTGGTTTGAAGAGGAGGACACTCATTTCTATTTGACTCCTAGTTAAGTATGAGACTGGACTGAACAACGAGATGTTTGAAGGTTGAAGATAGTCAAAGATTCTTAGTAAGATGGGGGGCTAGTGTTCTTCAGAATGACTAGGCGTCAAGGACACGTAGGCAGTTCATCAGGTTGAAAGTGAAAGTCACCAAAAAGTGGAAGAATGCTCTCAAAACCAAAGAAGGTGTGCATCTATAGCCTGCTAGTGGTCACTAGTGCTGATACATATGTCCCATGCCTTGGTGGTAGATGCAAGGGGGAAGATGATGACAGAGTTTTGTGTGAGTTTATATGAGTACACAATAGGTGATTTCAGTGGGAACCAATGATTACAGACTAGGGTCAGTCATGAGGAGTCATCGCGGTTGTCTAGACACCAACGATTACTGGAATAGATACTCAAACAATAAAAGTAGATGGGTATGTTGGCATCTAGGGTTTAGGTTGTGGGAAGGAGGAGGTGAAGAAGAAAGAGAAGAAGAGGAGGGACATCAATAGCATAAGAATAAGATATGGTGAAAGGTGGTACTGTCTAGATCTATGTTGGTTGCAGCTTGCCCATGCCATCGACAATTGTTGAATAGGTGGTGTCGACCTTGCTACCATGGCCCCTAGCGCATGGAGTAAGGGAGAAAGGGATTGGAAAAGGTAGAAAGGAGATAGAGGAGAGGAGAAAAACTTCCTACATCTCATCTTCCAGCTATAGATGGTGGCAAGTCAGGCGGTCATGGCCGTTGGGCACATGGTGAGGGAGACCAAGCAAGGAAGATGACCAGAGGGGGAGGAATTGTGCAGTTTAAGCATGGAAGGAAGGGAGAGAATGAGAGGTCGTGAAGAAAGGGTCATGCTTGGCGGTGGTGACCAACCATTGTAGAAGGCATAGAGAGGGTATCCCAGAAGGAGATGTTAGTCACAGACACAATCAATGCTAACACCAGATTAAAGTACGACATCTAGAAAATAAATGAAAACCTTAAGGAGATTGAAGAATCATATTGAATGTATGCATTAGACCTAGGTGATTCAATGTATTACTTTATTAATTTGATTGAGTGGGTAAACCTTATTCAAGTAGTGTCAAATATTCTAGTAAGAAATTTGAGATGTAAGGAATTCATATTTAAGGTAAATTTTAAATTCTAAAAATATTTCACATTATATTCCATTACTAGTGTATTAAACCTATATCTAATGTATCGAATCCACTCAATTACTCTATTATGACACTAGGACACATATCATTTTGATTTATTTTGTCTTATATTCCTAGGTGTATTCTAAAGTGTCAATTTGGACCCAAACCCATTATTAGATATATTTTCACCTCAAATCATATTTTTGCATGTATCATGGTTATTTTATCTTTCAAATATCATGTTTAAAGGCTATCTATTAATACATGATACTATTTGACTATAATTATTCCTCATGTGTTTTGAACAATGTACATATGTACTAGTTATTAACAAAGTCATATAAGAGCCTTGAAGAAGGAAGGGTTAGCCTATATATGTATATTCAAGTATGTTACAAACATTTAATTAGATGTTTGACTTATGAACTAAAATATACATAAGTAATCCTTGTACCTTTATGTTGCTTAGATCAATTTATTATGTTAAACCTTTTAAGGGATGGAGTCATGGACTCTAGGTTGTAATTCAATTAAGGGTTGTTTGAGCATAATGATAGATGCATTAACTAAATCTTACTACCTCAACCAATAAATTTTGGATATAATGATCACCTAACTAAGATAATGATGAACTCATCTAAGATGATCGTGTGAAGTCTAATTAAAGTAAGTGTGGCATTTTGAAATTTTACTTACCTAAAGTGGTGACCATGAATAATGGACGATAGTAATTAGGTTTGAAAAATATTAAATGATCATGGTTGTTGCCATTTTCACTAACTTGCTATCGTGATGATAAACCTAGGTTAAACACTTCACAAATTTATGTAGGTGTAACCTGAACCACTTGTGTCATAATAAATTGAAGTGCAAATAAATTAAGTTTAAAATAGTCCTAATACATATGATTAATGTGTGATCAAAATTTTTAATAATTCATTCAATTAGTGACATATAACATTGTAAGGACCCATCATGATAATCAAACTTTAATTAACCATTGGGATAAATCCTTAGCCAAAATTCAACTTAAATCTAATATCTATCAAAAATTGAGCAAACAAATCTACATAAGATGATCCACATAAAGATATGATTACAACATCTACCACACTTCACATGAATTTTATGACAAATGTATTTCCTTATATTAGATCCATTCCAAAAGAGGACATGCTAAGATCACAAACTAAAATTCCTTTATTAAAATTTTCAAAGTAAGATTACAACATGAAATATATTCAAGCAACTAAAACATGATAAATGTGTTATCTCAACTTACAACTCATATTTGTAAGAAAGCATCCCATAAAACAACCTAACATGTAGCTCATAAACTACACATACATCACTCAGGAAAGTGAGAGTACAATGACACTCTAGACTTAACTATATTATTTCTTATTACATCTTGATCAACATTTTATTGCTCCAATATACCTAAAAATATGTGGATAACCACGGGTGACACCTCTGATGTCGACGATATTATATAACAAAACTAACATTCTATCACTTAAAAGCATATTATGACCAACTTATCTAGAGGTAGATTAATGAACATATAAATATCATTACAAAAAATATATGCATCAAGTAATAATTCTCATAACTGGATATGTATATTGAGAAAATATAAAATCTCTTCACATGGATGTATATTCAGTCTATACAAAGGACAATATCGTGTATGTCCTTGAACCATACGCTTACATGTACAAAGTAGGAAACATAAACAATATTTGCAAGAAGTAAATACATACAATTGCACATCCATGTGATTCCTTAATTAAACCTAAATAGATATACTACACGACTGAGTTACGAATTACATTATTGCCTTGGAGAGTTTGAGGTATACCACTCAGACTCCAACATCCCACTTCTAAGTTGAAAGCAATTCCATACAAGATCTAGGAGAGTAGGAATCTTAAGATCTCATCTGCCTATGTCAGTATGAGTCGGTCGCAACAACATATGAATCAAGCTGCAAAACAACCTAGTCCTCCCTTGGTATATAGGTCACAACATTAGTAACCACGGTATACAAACTCAATCATATGAGGTACAACTGCATCTATCCTCAATTGACATCACACATATAAATAAGAGAGATACGACCGTAGCCATTCTCCTACCAAAGTGTGATCATAACCTTCCTAAAAACCATCCATATATTCAACAGTTACGAATCTGTGTTTCTAGTAGAGGAATACTCATTTCACCATCTAGAAAATCCTAACAATGGAATGGATCTACAGAACATGTCACTACATGATTAAGGTTTCATTAATTATTTAAATAAATTCGGTATTTTTGACTTCATCAATCAAGACACATACAAAGTGTCTACAAGTATTTCAGAAATAAATTTAGTATTGCAATTCCAAAATATATAAAATGTATAAAACACATATCAAGATACTAAATCAAGGTACACATATCCATCTTTGACCACCATAAGACCACACATGTCAATCTTGTCGACAACAAGGTCCATGAAACCATTCTCGGCCATAACGAGAACCACCGTATCATATTTGGCTACAATACGGCCAACATATTTATTCATGGGACATTAGCCTTACTCAAGACAAAAAAGGATATTTCTCCTCTTACATATCATCTCAACATGCAAATAATATTACAAAGATATGCCACTATCCACACATAGACATTCTCAAAATTTTCATACAAGACTAGACATGATCATAAACGTGATTAGTAATCACTATTCAAGTGTAAGAGTATCATGAAGGCTTATCATATTGAACTAATTTTAGAAATATTAACTAAAGTCAACCAATCCCATTACATACATCTTTTAGAGTCTAGTTGGCTATAAAAAGGTTTACGCCATTATTTGGAGGTAAGGTTATCAAATTCATTAGGTCACATAACTCATCCACTTTTAACAATACCACCATTTTATTCCCCATCTTATATTTTACTCATATCAAACATGAGTGGTATTAAACCATTGGGTCCAACCATCATCCTAATGATGACACACATGTTATTTCACCCTAGAGATCAGCTTCAAGACACCAAGTCTAATATATACATTTAACCCATGCCTAAAATATAACATCCCTGACCTGGGTTATATTTTAACCCTAGGTGTTTTCATTAAGAAAGATGGTTATAAGCTTAATCTTATTTGATGAAAAGTAATTAAGTCTCAAGAGGATTTTATGTTTCAATTTTGGTCCTGATTGAATAATGTTGAAGCAATGTTTGCTTATTTTGGACTAATGTGCAATGTACCCAAGTTAAGGGGGTCAACTTGCAAATGTTACATAATAATATGTTCCTCAAGAAGTTTGGAATCATTGAAATGAAGATGGTGTAGAGTAATGGCTTATGAAATCCTAAGTACCAAGAAAGAACTGATAAAACAATGTTTGTGCATTAAAACCTAGTTTTGGTGTAAAGTGCAATTTACCCAAAACCTAGGGTTCAATATGCAAATTACCACTTCAATAAGGTCCCTAATATTTCTTGGCACGCTGTAGAGCAAATAAAATTAGAGGGTCACCTCATTTGAATTAAGTTGGAGGAGAGAGAATCTTGATATTAAAATAATCAAGATTTAAGCCTAATTGAAACCATAATTCAATTTAATGCAAAAATAAATAAAATAACTTAAGGGACCTTCAACCAAAAATTAATATGGTTGAATTCAGATGTGTGTGGATGATATTAAGCCTTTGCAAAGGCACGAGCATATCCTAAGAAGGTGAAATTCCACTCACCATTATTATAAGAAAAAGAATTTTCCACTCAAATATGGATATTCATATTATAAGGGTTGAGGTCCTTAATCTCTTTTCCCTTTATTATAGGATAATGGAAGGGGTCTCGGTGGGGATAGAGATGCCTTTGTATACAAGAAACCAAGGGGGAGAAGGTGGCAACAATTTTGGAATTAAAAGACTTTTATCAAACATTTTCTCTCTCATGAAATTTCTTATAAAAAGACCTTTTCTAAGCCAAATGAAAGGATTTTCCATTTCCACTTCTTCTCTTTGCTTGGAAACCAACCAATGGAGCTAGGGAGGACCTGGAGGACGACCCCCAACCTGTTGGTAAGGTTCTTGACACTTTTCACCTTGATTTAATGGTGGAAATCAAAAATAAATCATGGATTTCTTCTTAATTCGATCTCCTCTTCAACCCTAGCCAAACTTTTCAACCAAAAGCTTGAGGACGAGACTAAGGGGAGTTGAAAAAGCTTCATAAACCATTTTTGGCGTGAGCTTTGAGCTTTGGAGCTCAATTGGAGGTGGGTTTTTTTAACTTGAAACCTTAATTTTGTTATTGCATTCAATTCCCCATCAAATAATGATCATTTCTCTATTCACAATTATTGATTTGGTTGATTGATGCAATCTCCATGGAAACCACAACAGGTTTCGAGAGTTTAGAGCTTGAGAATGATAAGCACACACCACTCTCCAAATATCCTAGGCCAAACGGTTTCAAAAGAGTTGTTCAAATGGTTTCCCTAACTGTTTGGGAGCAAACGGTTTCAAAACCGTTTAGAGGCAAACAGTTTCACCAAACCGCATGATAGCAAACGGTTTCAAACTGTTTGGAGGTGTTGACCAGGGTTGATCATTTGGATAATTTTGTCTAATAATGTTGGTTAATGATCCACTAATTATAATTGATTAGTTCCAATTGGTCCATGAGTTGAAGGACAATCAATCACCAAACCCTAATCGGGTTAAGTGTTGATTTCATAATTAATTGATTTGGAACTTTGGGTTGATTAGCCCAAACAGTTTCAAAACCATTTGGGGATCACCCAAACGGTCTCAAGACCATTTGGTGGTCCCCCAAGATCGTTTGGAGGTCTAGGGTTAGGTATGGTTGAGCAATTGAAGATCTGAAGATACTAAGTTGAAGTGCAATCAAATGCTGATTTGGTGATCAATCCAATGATCCAAACCCTAATTGGTTGACTTGGATTTTGATGTTGACATGGTAAAACGGTCTCAAGACCGTTTGGAGGTCATCCAAATGACCTCAAGACCGTTTGGGGTCAGGTCATGCCCAATTTGGACGGTAATCCAATGGTTTCAAAGTAATTAGTTCAACAATGATCAACATTGAAGGTTCATCATTTCCAAACCTTAATGCAATTGATTCAAACCCAAATTGATGATCAATTGAGGGTCAAATTAGTTGAAGGATGACCTTTAACTCAATTGAAGCATGGTGATAGGTCCAATTGATGATTGGTTACATGAATTCAATGGTTGAAGGAATCAACATTGGAAGCCCTAATTCAATTTGATTGATTGAGACTATTTTTGGTCCATGCGGTTTTGAGGAGGTTTGGACCAAACGATCTCAAGATCATTTGAGTACAAACGGTCTCTAGACCGTATGGGACCAAACGGTCTCAAGACCATTTGGGACCAAACGATCCCACACCATTTCAGGCCATGCGGTTTCAAAACCTTACTTTAGAAAACGATCTCAAGTTGTTACTTTAACAAACGGTTTCAAGGTCTAACTTTAGCAAACTTTTTCAAGGGTCACCTTTAGCAAACAGTTTTAAGGGTTACCTTTGGCAAACAGTTTCAACCTCAACTTTACTAAACGGTTTTGAATATTCAACCAAGACCGTTTGAGGCCTGATTGGTCAAGACCATTTGAGGTCTAAGTGACCAAGATCATTTGGAAGGCTATTAATTAAATTGTATGAACACTTAAAGTGGTTGAAGGATAATTTTTTAAGTGAACAATTGCATGATGTAAATCAAGGGTGATTATAATAATGGTACCCTTAATGAGATAGGGTGATTAGTACCCTTTAAATAGTTAAGCTTTAATGATCATGGTGATAATGACATAACCCATGATGTCAATTCTTCTTCAAGAATGAGTTGACTTAGCCTAATCAAGGCTGAAGAAAATATCATCTTTTAGAAGATGAAAGAGAAGATTTCCTACATGATTGATAATCAAGTAATGGACTTCCAATATGGATGAATGTCTAATTAGGGTATGATTCTTCTTAATGAGATCATGAAACCCTAACTATGAAGGTTATTGAATCATAACCCTAACTGAGGGCATTGATAGGTGAAATCATAATACCTGATGATGGTATGATCTTAATTCATAATGATGACATGATAAACCTTAATTCAAGGCACTTTGATGATCACCCCTACTTAGGGTGAATAATAAACCCTAATCTAGGGTGATGTGATGTGAATAGTAAACCCTAATATAGGGTGATGTGATGTGAATAGTAAACCCTAATCTAGGGTGATGTGATGTGAATAGTAAACCCTAATCTAGGGTGATGTGATGTGAATAGCAAACCCTAATTCCAGATGAGGTAAATGAAAGTGTGAAACCCTAATTGAGGGTGAATCCATGAGAAATCCTAATTGAGGGTAATGTTATGGGAATCCTTAACTAAGATCAATGTTACGAGAAACCTTAATATAGGGTAATGTTATGTGAAACCCTAATTAGGAATAATATTATGGAAACCCTGAAGAATGATGTGAAGTGAGACTTAAATCCAGGATGATGTCATATAATGATATGTGCAACCATAGTCATGGTATAATGGCCAATACACTAAAGTAGTATGTGGTTATTACAATCAAGTAATATGAGGATGTTATAACCATGAAGGGTAAAGATGATGAACTATATGAATGATGGTGTTAATACCCTAATGAATAAGGGTCTAAAGGACAAGATGATGTCTAGATCATTATATATCTAATTTCATGCATGAGTAACAACCCTATACATCTTACAACAATGAGGACATGAAACTCTTAGGAATGATGTAAGCTATACTAAATAATGATGTGGATAACATCCTAAAGAGTTGAAATACCTAAAACAGTCGATAATGATTTATTCTATATCAACAATGCCTAATCATGGGATAAGTCTATATCACTAAAGATGGTTGGACAATTCTAATATGTGACCAATGTACCATATGATGAAAGTGACACGTTAGTGGATAAAGTATTAAGGGGGGAAATACCTTAATACAAAGATAGCTAAATTACATAAGTCAGATGGAGATGAGAAGAAAGTGATACATCATGACATGATAGATATCACCTTCAGCTTTTAAGGGTAGACATACCCTGATGAACCTCTAATCCAACATTCTTGGATAAGAAACACATGAAGTGTGTGTTATGCAATTGTTACAATAAAGATGTAATAAACTCAATGTACTTTGATAAATGTTGACTAATATACCTTGAGAATGGGGCTAAGCCAAATCAAGGAGTATGATGTAACCATGATAAGGATGAGAAATGAACTCATAACTTGAATTGATTATCATTAATGATATATGATGAGAATTGTTGTGGGCTCTGAACCGGAAATCATGAAGTAAACTTTAGCGAAAGCGATTAATTAGCAGTGGAATACAAAAAATCACTAAAAATTAAAACTTTTCGAGAAAATATGTTTAAGCCATAAAACATCCTTTATAAGAAGCAAGATAAATAGTTTACACCACTGTTAAATCACTTCTTGAGTGATTATATACAACCAGATACAAAATCTCAAGATTGAAAACCAAAATCGCAGACCTACTGACTCCAAGGACCTGAGAGTACAGAGACGACATAAGACTAACTAACTACAGGATTGGACAATCAGTATCTGCACCTGAGATTCACTGCTACCCCTGGTGTTGCTGCTGCTGGTACTGCTCACCCGCAGACTGGTTCCTTCGTCCTCGATGACCAACTAAAAAGTTGAAATCTATGGGGTGAGACAATTTTAAATAATTGTCCTAGCGAGAGTTATAACTCTCCACCAGAAGCTTTGTTATAGTAATCAAAGATTAACATAAGCAGAAAAAACTTAGAGTATTCAGCAGCAGACTTGATAATAAGTAAATCAACTTCATTAAGGAATATGAAGAACATGTATGCTACATACTTGAATAGGATATTAATATAAACAATGTAACATCAATCAATGTTTCTCATGGTTCATTCCTAGCAGATATGCTATGCGGCTGATTACGTTTTACAACCATTATTATGCCCTGCGGAGATGAGGTATACCGCTCATACTCCAACCGATCACTATTAAGTCGCATCGGTATCATATCTAGGTCATCAAAAGAGCCGGATTCTTATGACCTCATCTTCCTCAGTCAGCGTGAGGATCAACATGCAGGACATCTAGTGTCCCTGCTACCATATCTCACCAGGGTATTCTGGCACTTTGCTATTGGAGTCACAGTGGCATTCCGTACTCTCTTCGCCATCGAAAGATCTCTTGTTTATCTCTCATCGATGCGGCATTAAAGATTCCTCGGGTGATTAGTGATACATCATCCCGACATAAACATATAGTGAAGGGTTGATAGATTAATATACATCTACATCAACTCCAACACTAGGACATAAGGATATTCACATCCATATTCCCCCACATACTCAAAAGTATGTGATCCAGGAGTTCCCTTAGGAAAACCTGTTTCACCATCATTTAACTTCTGAAAATGATGGATCTATGATCAGGGCTCTACATGGTATGATTATACTTGATTAATTAGGTACATTTCAGTATTCTTTTAGCATCAAACATGTTTTCAAACATCTAAGTATTTAAAACATTGCTATAATAGAAGAATACTACATGTATCAAGTTTAGCTCACATCAGTTATCATCTAGATATCAATTCGTAACAATTACATTACTATGATTCAAGAATGGGGGTATTCAAACCCTTAAATCATCATAAGTCATTTAATCAGCATGACCTTGATGTTACTCATGGCTCTTACAACCCATTAATCTCATATGTTGTCACTTAACTTAGGCAACATAGCATACATCACTATTCATAAATCCTAAACATGCTTTCAATGAATGTAATATCATAATCCTTACCTATTTATGATTATTCTCTTATAAGAACCTACATGATCAATTTAATTGATAATAATAAACAATTTATTTCCAACTCAATCAATTTATAAGGCAAGAAATAACCTTTTCAAATCAAGGTTTATATCATCATGCCTTTACTAAAGCCATGTTCCTTTATTAATGTCAATTAGGATTATTCAATCCTTTTCATTATGATTAGGACTAATGATTTCTCATCTCATACCTTAATCATGAAGACTCATGCTTAAAAGCATAACATGGAATTAGGGTTTATCGTACATTTCATCACATTACCCTCAATTAGGGTTTACTGTTCACTTACATGTTATTACCCTAGAATTAGGGTTTACTATTCACTTCATAGTGATTTAAGCTCATGGCGTCACCATATATGAGTTTATCATCATAGATGCCTTCAAATTAGATTAAGATTCATCAATTATCATAATTAGGGTTTCTATGATCTCACCTTGATGAATCATACCCTAATTATGTATATTCATATGTGTTGAAGGTATTTTACTTGAATTCCAATCATAATTGGAGTCTTCTCTCTCCTTTCACTAATAGATGATGTTTACATCACTCTGGATTAGGTTAGGTCAAGTCAATTTTTATTAACATGAGTTACATCATCACCATCAAGTCTTTAGGGTTTTGCTCAAATCAAGGGGTGTTATTTACTTGAGCCCTTCAAGGGCACATTGGTAATATCCACCATCAACCACAACATGGTTCAATCTACTAATTACTTAACCCCTTCATGTCTTTAGGTATCATTAGGGTTTAGAATTAAACAACCATTGAACCATCTAAGCCCTCAAGGCATTAGGTATTCTTAACCCTAAAAGTCACCAAACGGTTTCACACCTCAACCTCCAAACGGTTTTGAAACCGCATGGAGGAGTTGACCGTTTGATATATTTGACCCTCAAAACCACATGACACTCAAGACCGTTTGATTGTGTTGACCGTTTGGACATGGTTGACCTTGAAACCGTTTGATCAAACCGCATGACCAAACTGCATGGCCAAACCGCATGGGTTCAAACCGCATGGGCAAAATTGCATGAGCTCCAAACGGTTTTGAAACTATTTGAGCCCAAATGGTCTTGAGACTTTGGGGTCGAAATGGCTCAAAACCGCATGGACCTAAAAGGTACATCAACACTTGCAATCGATTAGGGTTTTCAATGTTAAACCCCTCAATTGACCTCATATATGTTAACCACTTATCAATTGAGCCAATTAAGGTTATCCTTAACCAATTGGACACTCAATTGATAGCCAATTAGGGTTGGAACCGGTTGAATTAGGGTTTGTAATCGATTAACCATCAACATTGATCAACATGAGTCTAATTGAAGTTGAACCTATCAATTGTCACTCAATTGGGCCCCAACTTGGCCCAAACGGTCTTGAGATCGTTTGGACATCCTCCGAACGGTCTTGAGACTGTTTTCCCAAAGTCTCATCAAAATCTAAGCTAATTTGTTAAGGGTTGAACCCTAATTAGGTCTAAAATCAGCACTTTTGATTAATTCAACAACCTATTGTGATTGGACCCTCAATTGATCAAATTACCTTAACCCTAGACCTATAAACAGTCTTGGGTGATCACCAAACGGTCTTGAGCCCGTTTGGGTGAACCCCAAATGGTTTTGAAACCGTTTGGGCCACTCAACCCAAACTTCAACAAGATTGGTTCATGAAATCAGCAATTGGATCCGATTAGGGTTTAAGTGATTAAAGCGCCTTCTACTTGAAAATTACTTGCAATTAGATGGTGATTCTTTGTAGGTGGTTAATTCATAATGTATCCAACAGACCCTCAAATGGTCAACCCTTGGTCAAACCCCTCAAATGGTTTTGAAACCGTTTGAGTCCAAACAGTTTTGCAAACCGCATGAGATCAAACAGTTTTGAAACCGTTTGGTCCCAAACGGTTTTGCAAACCGTTTGAACCATGGGTGAAGGATCGTTTGATAAAGTAGCCTAGGTATTCATTCCCATCATCATCTACCTTGAGACCAAGGTCGGTTCTTCACGGATTGCTTGCAAGATTGTAAGGAAAGATGGGGAAGAAGAAGAACTAACTATTATATGCAAGAACAAAGATATGCATAACAAAGCAAGAGGTTTAGAATTATAAAACCCGCCTTATGGTCATTCCTAGAGCTCTAAGATTTCAAGCTTCCAAGCCTTTAATGGCATCTTGAGCTCCACAGGTCGGCCAAGGGTGTTTCTCCAAGGAATGGTTGGGAAAGATTGGCTAGAAAGAAGAACCATGTAAGGAAAGCATAAAACCAACCTTACACCATGAATTCTTCCATGAATTCGAGCAAGAAGATGACCCATGCTTACCTAGAACAGGTTGGTCATCTCCCTCTATTCTAGAGCTCTGCCTTAGTCAGTTTTAGTAAGAAGATAAGTGAGGAAGTGAGGAAACATTTCCTTTGATTGCAAAGGAAAGGAGCTTATATACTTTGGGTAAAGTTTTCACATAAGGACTCCTAATTCCTTGTTTTTCACATCTAGGTCCCTCTCTCCTTTAAGATCGTCCCTTCTCCTTATTTCTAAAGAAAAACTCCTTCTAAAACCAAGGACTAATGGCAAAGAAGATCAACTTAAGACTAAGGTGCACATATAAAAGAGCCTCTTTACTTACCACTTGGTGTTTTAATTACAAGGTTATCATTCTTATCTGATTATTCAATTGAAGTGCCCCCTTCAACATTCTTACTCTAAATAATGTCAAGAGTCATAAAAGATATTATAGAAGGTGTATTTCACAAGTTGCACCCCATATTTTGGGTAAATTGCACTTTACACCAAAATAGGGTTTTAAGCACAAGGATTGCTCCACAAGCTGCATCTAAGTGCCCAAGCTTGGAGAATCCTTCATACTTCATCATATTCACTCATATGATGTCTCATCATCATAGGAACATCTTTAACATGTGAAATTTGCAAGTTAACCCCTCCAATTGGGTAATTTTCACATAGGTCCCTACATTACAAAACAATAATATAACATTGTTTAAAAAGGACATAAATGAAAGTGTATGTTCCTCAGGAACTTTAATTACATACCAGGAGATAATCACAAGCATCTTAATTACATATTTAAGTAGAACACCTAGGGTTAGTTCATAACCCAGGTCAGGGATGTTACAAATTATCCAACCCTTACAAGGATTTTGTCCCCGAAATTGACAAAACATATTAAGAGAAAAGAGCAGGGTATTTCCTTCTCATCTCTTCCTCTAGTTCCCAAGTGGCTTCTTCGACACAACGATGATTCTAGAGGACTTTCACAAGACTTATATCTTTCTTTTTCAGCTTTTTAATTCTGTTATCAAGGATTGACACTGGTCCTTCCTCATAAGTTATGTCATCATTCAATTCTACCTCCATAGGTTGTAGAACTGACTCGGTATCAGGGTGACATTTACTCAGCATAGAAATGTGAAACACAGGGTGTAACTTCTGTAACTCAGGTGGAAACTCTATCTTATAGGCTACCTTTCCAACCCGTTCAATGATTGGATAAGGTCCCATAAATCTAGGAGCTAACTTCCCTTTTCTTCCAAATCTCAGAACACCCTTCCAAGGTGAGACTTTGAGGTACACTCTGTCTACAACCTGGAACTCTAAGGGTGTACGACGTCTGTCAGCATATGACTTTTGCCTATCCTGTGCAGTCTTAATCTGTTGTTGTATCACTTTAATCTTCTCTGTAGTCTGCTGCACAAGATCAGGACCTAACAGCTGATATTCACCGGTTTCATACCAACATACGGGTGATCTACAACGTCTACCATACAAAGCTTCATAAGGTGCCATATCAATGTTATGTTGATAGCTGTTGTTATAGGAAAACTCTATCAGGCTTAGGTGCAGATCCCAACTCCCTGTAAACTGGAGAACACATGCTCTCAGCAAGTCTTCCAAGGTCTGTATAGTCCTTTCCGACTGTCCATCAGTCTGTGGATGAAAGGTTGCACTAAACCTTAACTGGGTGCCTAAAGCTCTATGCAGTTGCTCCCAAAAATGACTTGTAAACTGGGGACCTCTGTCTGATACTATTGTAACTGCAACTCCATGTAGACATACTATCTCCTGAACATACAGCTGTACTAACCTCTCAACAGAATAGGTTGTTTTGACAGGTAGGAAATGCACTGTCTTTGTCAACCTATCAACTATTACCCAGATAGAATCATGTCCTTTGCTTTTCATGGGTAGGCCAACAACAAAGTCCATGGTTACATGGTCCCACTTCCACTGTGGTATGGGTAAAAGTTGCATCGTTCCTGTAGGTTTCTGGTGTTCAGCCTTAACCTACTAACACACAGGATGCCTCAGAACAAACTCTACAACATCCTTCTTCATCCCATGCCACCAATACATATCTTTCAAGTTTCGATACATTTTGGTGCTCCCTGGATGCATGGAATACATTGAAGAATGAGCTTCTACCAGGACTAACTTCCTCAAGTTATCCACATCTGGTACTATCATCCTCCCATGATAACATGCCACCTGGTCATCTGAGTCATGGAAACCATCTCGCTTCTCATCACCATACTCTGACCTGATCTGCTGAACTGTAGCATCAACTTGTTGTGCCTCCTTAATCTTCTCTCTTAGGGTAGGTTTTATATGCATCTCAGCTAACAACCTGGCTAACAATGACACCTTCAACTGTACATTGTCTTGCCTTAAGGAGATAAGCATATCTCTCCTCGAGCATACTAAAGAGTTTAGTTGTGCCCTATCAGAGGATGGTGTTTCTGATTTCCTACTCAAAGCATCTGCAACTACATTGGCCTTCCATGGATGGTAATCAATTGTACAGTCATAGTCCTTGATTAACTCCATCCAGCGGCGTTACCACATGTTAAGCTCGTGCTGAGAGAAGATATACTTAAGGTTCTTATGATCAGTGAAAATCTGGAATGTCTCTCCGTAGAGATAATGTCTCCAGATCTTCAAGGCATGAACCAAGGCAACTAACTCCAAATCATGTGTCAGATAATTCTCCTCATGTTTCTTAAGCTGTCGGGAAGCATAAGAAATCACTTGCTTATCCTGCATCAACACACATCTGAGTCCATTCTTAGAGGCATCACAGAAAACTACGTATCCTTTGCCTTTCTCAGGTAGCACAAGTATAGGTGCACTTGTCAACCTCTCCTTCAACAACTGGAAGGATTGTTGACACTTATCACTCCAAACAAATGGAACGTCTTTTCAGGTCAACTTGGACAAGGGTAGGGCTATAGAACTGAAGTTCTTAAAGAACCTTCGATAATAGCCAGCCAATCCTAAGAAACTACGGATCTCCGTCGGTGTCTTCGACTGTTCCCACTGTAGAACAGATTCTACCTTTTTAGGGTCAACACGAATACTCGAAGAAGATATCACGTGTCCAAGAAAAGATAACTCCGGAAACCAGAACTCACACTTGCTAAACTTAGCGTATAGCTTATGTTCTCTTAGCAAGGTTAGAGCCTGACGAAGATGATGTTCATGCTACTGAGCATCTCTATTATAGATCAGAATGTCATCTATGAAGACAACAACACACTGATCGAGGAAAGGTCGGAAGATTCTATTCATGAGTTCCATAAATGTAGCTAGTGCATTAGTTAGTCAAAACGACATAACTATGAACTCATAGTGACCATACCTTGTCCTAAAGGCAGACTTGGGTATGTCACTATCCTTAATACGAAGTTGATGATATCCTAACCTCAAGTCTATCTTCGAGAAGACGGTTGCACCACGCAACTGGTCAAAGAGGTCATCAATCCTCGACAGAGGGTACTTATTCTTTATTGTTACTTTATTTAGTTGTCTGTAATCAATGCACAACCGCATTGATCCGTCTTTCTTTTTAACAAAAAGAATCGGAGCACCCTAGGGTGAAGTGCTCGGTAGGATGAAACCCTTCTCAAGCAACTCTTGAAGCTGTTTATTGAGTTCTGCCATCTCAACAGGCGCCATCCTATAAGGTGTTTGTGCTATGGGTTGCGTGTCTAGGATCAAATTGATTTCAAAGTCAATTTCCCGAGGCGGTGGTACACCTGGAAGTTCTTCCGGAAACACGTCTTCGAATTCCCTGACTACAAGAACTTCAGTAGGGTTAGGACTTTCCATGGTAGTATCTACCACATGAGCTAAGAATGCATAACATCCTTGTCTCATCAGCTTCTTAGCAACCATAGCTGACACAAGACATGTAGGTAGAATCTTTCTCTCTCCTTGAAAGATCCATGTGTCACTATCATCAGCAAACACAGCCTGCTTGGATTCACAGTCCAAGACAACCCTATACATTTCCAAGGTGTCCATCCCAAAGATTATATCAAATCCTTGCATCTCAAGTGGTATAAGGTCCACTTGAATGCGATGGTCAGAAAAGAAAAGGATGCAAGGAGAGCATACCTCCTGCAACACGGCAGACCCTCTCAACAGAGTCTCAAGCAACAGGCTATCTGCCCTATGACTGACTGTCATATTGCAGTTATGAATCACTCTTCGAGTGATAAAAGAGTGTGTAGCACCTGGGTCAATCAAAACAGATACAACACATGATTTAGACATATCAGAATATAAAAACTCCATATGACCTGCCACAACCCATGGGTTGATCACTGCATCAGGTGGGTTCATTGCGTAGAACCTTGCTATCGCTTGAGGTTGAGTTGGTGCTGACGATCCAGCTTGGGATGCTTGTCCACGTCCTCTAGCTACCCCTTGAAACTGCCTCCTTTGGGATCCTTGCTGACTCTGCCTCTGTGGCTGTGTCACACTGGCTAGTCTAGCCCTACAATCCTTCATCAAGTGTCCCACCTTCCCACAGATGTAGCAACTTCTGTCTTGTTGTTGTGGTCTAGGTGGTCCTGTGACTGACATCGATGCTGAACTGTGAGTCTCTTGTAGTGGTAGGCTTCGTCCTCTACCTCTACTCACTGTCCACTGTGTCTGAGCACCAGATCTGGGTGGTGGAGGTGTAGAAAATCTAGGCTTCTTAAAGTCTCTAGATGAAGACCCCTAGAACTGAGGATACCTCTTATGGGTTTGCCTCTTCTCGGCTACAAACCTTTCTATCCTTCAGACTGACTCAACGAAGGTAGAAAACCTCTCCCGGTTCTCTAGGGCAGACACGGGAGTAGTCAACTCGGCATTCCGCCCTTTCTCGAACCTCCTAATCCTCTCTTCTTCTGTAGCAGCCATGTGCGGACAAAACCTCAACAACTCCATGAACTTAGCTTCATATTCACTAATGTTCATCAAACCTTGTTTCAACCTCTCAAACTGAGAGATTTTTTCATCCAGGAATGTCTTTGGGAAGTATCTGTTGACAAATTCCTGATGGAAGACATCCCATGAAACCTCCACACATGGCCTCTTTTGCTCTTCCATGGTCCACCAATGACCAGCACTCCCTTTGAGAAGATAGACAACATGTCTAACCTTCTCAGCTTTAGGGATGTTGAAGATTCTAAAAGCTTTCTCCAACTTAGTCAACCACAGATCAACATCTACGGGGTCAGCCGTTTTGAAGTACTCAGTCGCCCCAACTCAGCAAAGTCACTCGAACATTTTACCAATACCTTGTCCTTCAGACTGGGTAGGTGCCCTAGGTGCAGGCATAGGTAGTCTATCTGTGATATGTGTCATGGCAGTCATAAACTGCCCAAACATAGTCTAGACAACTAGGTTTCCCATGTCAGCTGGGTCAAACTGAGGGTGCTCCATGGGTGGCTCAGGTACAAGTTGTTCTATCTCTGGGTTCCTTGCACCTTCTCGGGGTGCAGCGACACTACTTTCTGCCACATATTCCTCGTGTGGTCCAGACATCCTTACTTATCTTCTTCTCCTGAGGAGCCGAAGACTCTATTAGATATACTAGAAACACTAAGAATAGACTCGACATCCTAAGTCCTATGTCTCTGTAGACTCAGTGAACCTAGAGCTCTGATACCACTTAATTGTGGGCTTTGAACCAGAAATCACGAAGTAAACTTTAGCTGAAGCGATTAATTAGCATCGGAATATGAAAAATCACTAGAAATTAAAACTTTTCAAGAAAATATCTTTAAGCCATAAAACATCCTTTATTAGAAGCAAGATAAACAATTTACACCACTATTAAATCACTTCTTGAGTGATTATATACAACCAGATACAAAATCTCAAGATTGAAAACCAAAATCTCAGACCTACTGACTCCAAGGACCTGAGAGTCGAGAGACGACATAAGACTAACTAACTACATGACTGGATAGTCAGTATCTCCACCTGAGATTCACTACTGCCCCTGGTGTTGCTGCTACTGGTACTTCTCACCCACAGACTGGTTCCTTCATCTTCGGCGACCACCTAAAAAGTTGAAATCTACGGGGTGAGACAATTTTAAATAATTGTCCCAGCGAGAGTTATAACTCTCCGCCAGAAGCTTTGTTATAGTAATCAAAGATTAACATAAGTAGAAAAAACTTCGAGTATTCAGCAGCAGACTTGATAATAAGTAAAGCAACTTCATTAAGGAATATGAAGAACATGTATGCTACATACTTGAACATGATATTAATATAAACAATGTAACATCCATCATTGTTTCTCGTGGTTCATTCCTAGAAGATATGCTACGCGGCTAATTACGTTTTACAACCATTATTATGCCCTGCAGAGATGAGGTATACCGCTCATACTCCAACCGATCACTATTAAGTCGCATCGATATCATACCTAGGTCATCAAAAGAGTCGGATTCTTATGACCTCATCTTCCTCAGTCAGTGTGAGGATCAACATGCAAGACATCTAGTGTCTCTGCTACCATAGCTCACCAGGGTATTCTGGCACTTCGCTATTAGAGTCACAATGGCATTTTGTACTCTCTTCACCATCGAAAGATCTCTTGTTTATCTCTCATCGATGCGGCATTAAAGATTCCTCGAGTGATTAGTGATACATCATCCTGGCATAAACATATAGTGAAGGGTTGATAGATTAAGATACATCTACATCAACTCCTACACTAGGACGTAAGGATATTCACGTCCATATTCCCCCACATACTCAAAAGTATGTGATCCAGGAGTTCCCTTAGGAAAACCTGTTTCACCATCATTTAACTTCTGACAATGATGGATCTATGATCAGGGCTCTACATGGTATGATTATACTTGATTAATTAGGTACATTTCAGTATTCTTTTAGCATCAAACATGTTTTCAAACATCTAAGTATTTAAAACATTGCTATAATAGAAGAATACTACATGTATCAAGTTTATCTCACATCGGTTATCATCTAGATATCAATTCGTAACCATTACATTACTATGATTCAAGAATGGGGGTATTCAAACCCTTAAATCATCATAAGTCATTTAATCAGCATGACCTTGATGTTACTCATGGCTCTTACAGGCCATTAATCTCATATGTTGTCACTTAACTTAGGCAACATAGCATACATCACTATTCATAAAGCCTAAACATGCTTTCAATGAATGTAATATCATAATCCTTACCTAGTTATGATTATTCTCTTATAAGAACCTACATGATCAATTCAATTGATAATAGTAAACAATTTATTTCCAACTCAATCAATTTATAAGGCAAGAAATAACCTTTTCAAATCAAGGTTTATATCATCATGCCTTTACTAAGGCTAGGTTCCTTTATTAATGTCAATTAGGATTATTCAATCCCTTTCATTATGATTAGGACTAATGATTTCTCATCTCATACCTTAATCATGAAGACTCATGCTTAAAAGCATAACCTGGAATTAGGGTTTATCGTACATTTCATCACATTACCCTCAATTAGGGTTTACTGTTCACTTACATGTTATTACCCTATAATTAGGGTTTACTATTCACTTCATAGTGATTTAAGCTCATGGCATCACCATGTATGAGTTTATCATCATAGATGCCTTCAAATTAGATTAAGATTCATCAATTATCATAATTAGGGTTTCTATGATCTCACCTTGATGGATCATACCCTAATTATGTAAATTCATGTGTTGAAGGTATTTTACTTGAATTCCAATCATAATTGGAGTCTTCTCTCTCCTTTCACTAATAGATGATGTTTGCATCACTCTGGATTAGGCTAGGTCCAGTCAATTTTTATTAACATGAGTTACATCATCACCATCAAGTCATTAGGGTTTTGCTCAAATCAAGGGGTGTTATCTACCTGAACCCTTCAAGGGCACATTGGTAATGTCCACCATCAACCACAACATGGTTCAATCTACTAATTACCTAACCCCTTCATGTCTTTAGGTATCATTAGGGTTTAGAATTAAACAACCATTGAACCATCTAAGCCCTCAAGGCATTAGGTATTCTTAACCCTAAAAGTCACCAAATGGTTTCACACCTCAACCTCCAAACAGTTTTGAAACCGCATGGAGGAGTTGACCATTTGATATCTTTGACCCTCAAAACTGCATGACACACAAGACCGTTTGACCTTAAACGGTCTTGAAACCGTTTGATTGTGTTGACCGTTTGGACATGGTTGACCTTGAAACCGTTTGATCAAACCGCATGTCCAAACCGCATGGGTTCAAATCGCATGAGCAAAACTGCATGAGCTCCAAATGGTTTTGAAACTGTTTGAGCCCAAACGGTCTTGAGACTGTTTGGTCCAAATGGCTCAAAACCGCATGGACCTAAAAGGTACATCAACACTTGCAATCGATTAGGGTTTTCAATGTTGAACCCCTCAATTGACCTCATATATATTAACCACTTATCAATTGAGCCAATTAAGGTTATCCTTAACCAATTGGACACTCAATTGACCCTCAATTGATAGCTAATTAGGGTTGGAACCGGTTGAATTAGGGTTTGTAATCGATTAACCATCAACATTGATCAACATGAGTCTAATTGAAGTTGAACCTATCAATTGTCACTCAATTGGGCCCCAACTTGGCCCAAACGGTCTTGAGATCGTTTGGACATCCTCCGAACGGTCTTGAGACCGTTTGCCCAAAGTCTCATCAAAATCTAAGCTAATTTGTTAAGGGTTGAACCCTAATTAGGTCTAAAATCAGCACTTTTGATTAATTCAACAACCTATTGTGATTGGAACCTCAATTGATCAAATTACATTAACCCTAGACCTCCAAATGGTCTTGGGTGATCGCCAAACGGTCTTGAGACCATTTGGGTGAACCCCAAATGGTTTTGAAACCGTTTGGGCCACTCAACCCAAACTTCAACAAGATTGGTTCATGAAATCAGCAATTGGACCCGATTAGGGTTTAAGTGATTAAAGTGCCTTCAACTTGAAAATTACTTGCAATTAGATGGTGATTCTTTGTAGGTGGTTAATTAATAATGTATCCAACAGACCCTCAAATGGTAAACCCTTGGGCAAACCCCTGAAATGGTTTTGAAACCGTTTGAGTCCAAACGGTTTTGCAAACCGCATGAGATCAAACTGTTTTGAAACCGTTTGGTCCCAAACGGTTTTGCAAACCGTTTGAACCATGGGTGAAGGACCGTTTGATAAAGTAGCCTAAGTATTCACACCCATCATCATCTACATTGAGACCAAGGTCGGTTCTTCACAGATTGCTTGCAAGATTGTAAGGAAAGATGGGGAAGAAGAAGAACTAACTACTATATGCAAGAACAAAGATATGCATAACAAAGTAAGAGGTTTAGAATTATAAAACCCACCTTATGGTCATTCCTAGAGCTCCAAGCTTTCAATCTTCCAAGCCTTTAATGGCGTCTTGAGCTCCACAGGTCGGCCAAGGGTGTTTCTCTAAGGAATGGTTGGGAAAGATCGACTAGAAAGAAGAACCATGTAAGGAAAGCATAAAACCAACCTTGCACCATGAATTCTTCCATGAATTCGAGCAAGAAGATGACCCATGCTTACCTAGAACAGGTTGTTCATCTCCCTATACTCTAGAGCTCTGCCTTAGTTGGTTTTAGCAAGAAGATAAGTGAGGAAGTGAGGAAACGGTTCCTTTGATTGCAAAGGAAAGGAGCTTATATACTTTGGGTAAAGTTTTCACATAAGGACTCCTAATTACTTGTTTTTCACATCTAGGTCCCTCTCTCCTTTAATATCGTCCCTTATCCTTATTTCTAAAGAAAAACTCCTTCTAAAACCAAGGACTAATGGCAAAGAAGATCAACTTAAGACTAAGGTGCACATATAAAAGAGCCTCTTTACTTACCACTTGGTGTTTTAATTACAAGGTTATCATTCTTATCTGATTATTCAATTGAAGTTCCCCCTTCAACATTCTTATATAAATAATGTCAAGAGTCATAAAAGATATTCTAGAAGGTGTATTTTACAAGTTGCACCCCATATTTTGGGTAAATTGCACTTTACACCAAAAATAGTGTTTTAAGCACAAGGATTGCTCCACAAGCTGCATCTAAGTGCCCAAGCTTAGAGAATCCCTTGTACTTCATCATATTCACTCATATGATGTCTCATCATCAGAGGAACGTCTTTAAGATGTGAAATTTTAAAGTTAACCCCTCCAATTGGGTAATTTACACATAGGTCCCTGCATTACAAAACAATGCTATAACATTGTTTAAAAAGGACAGAAATGAAAGTGTATGTTCCTCAAGAACTTTAATTACATACCAGGAGATAATCACAAGCATCTTAATTACATATTTAATCATAACACCTAGGGTTAGTTCATAACCCAGGTCAGGGATGTCACAATTGTGATCATAAGTAAATACTTATGATATCTTGGAATGCTCCTAGAGGTATGGAGAAACATATTAGAGTTGAATTAATAATGTGAGCATGAAACCCTAATTAATGTGAGATGGGAAAACCCTAACCCTAAATTGGGTAATGGGACTGGATAAGCCCTAATGTGATGTAAACATCAAGCCCTAACCCTAGTAAGGGAGTAGTGGTGTTACTATTATATTACATGAGATAAAATGATTTTGTTGCCTAGTGATAGGTGACAAGATGTTGAATGGACCTATGAGCCATATGTTTAGATGTTGCCTAATGAGAGGTGACAAGATGATTTATGGGCTTTATGAGCAATGAGAACAATTATAGCATAGTAAGAGGCACCAAGATGATTAATGATGGGTCAAAGGAATTTATATTCCATGATCCATGTAATCAGGTTTGGAGAAGTCCAATACCTGGCAGAGGTGTTATACCTGTAATTAGGGTTGGTTAAAGTCCAATGCCTGGGTGTGAAATTAGGAGTGGTTAAAGTCCACTTCCTGGCGGTGTAATCAGGATTGGTTAGAGTCCAATACCTGGCAGAGGCATGAAGCCTATAATCAGGAGTGGTTAGAGTCCACTGCCTGGCTGTGTAATCAGGGTTGGTTAAAGACCAATGCCTGGCTGTGTAATCAAGGTTGGTTAAAGTCCAATGCCTGATGGTGTAATTAAGTTGGAGAAGTCCAATACCTGGCAGAGGTGTAATGCCTGTAATCAGGATTGGTTAAAGTCAAATGACTGGCTGTGAAATCAGGATTGGTAGTGCCCAATTCCTGGAGGTGTAATCAGGTTTGGAAGAGTCCAATACCTGACAGAGGCTCAATGCCTGCAATGATGACACAGGGTTGGAAGTAGTCCAATGCCTGTATTAATAACACAAGATTGGTAATAACCTAATCCCTGTATCAATGATATATGAGTACATGGTAGATGTAATTCCTTATCTATTTAGCATATTGGCTAAGGCCAACAGATTGAAACAAGAATGTTTCATGGGTGACATGACAAGATAATGAGTGTTACAAGAAAAGTTTTATATGATGACATAATATGATGGATAAATGATATACATGTCATTCCTTTTCCTTATTAAAAGAATAGATGATATATTGCTCTGTCATAAATAGTTGCAATGCTTTCAAAGATGAGAATGCTTTAAACTGCTTATCCTCTACCCATTATCATATCTTTAAACTGCAATAACAATGTTTTGGCGGAGAGTTATATCTCCCGCTGGGGAAATTTACAATTGTCTCACCCCCTTGGGATCCAACATTTTTTTAGGTGAACGCGGACAGAAGCAGATATTCTTTTGTAGGAATAGGAAAGCAACAGCCTGGATAGCAGTGAAATCTCAGGTGGAGACCCTGAATGTCAAGTCATATAGTTAGAAAGTCATATGTGTCGTCTCTGTACTCTCAGGTCCTCAGAGTCTATAGTTAGTGTTTTAATGAATCAATCTGATACTTTGGCATGATGCCTCGAGGTTTTATATTGTCTGTATATAGTGTTCTAGGGTAGTTGATGTTGTAATCCTCGAGAAGAGATAGTGCAAATCATGTACTTTGAAACATGATGTAAATGTTATGATATAGTTCTTGTTGTAAAGGATTTCTTATGATTGGATCTATTTGCAAAAAGTTTTAATTTTTATTGATTTTCACTAATCGGCTGCAAATGATTCGCTTCCGCTTAGTTAATCTTGTGTTTTGTAAGTTGGATGCCACAATTTAGTGGTATCAGAGCCAGGTTCGCTGAGTCTACAGAGACATAGGACTAAGGTATTGAATCTGTTCTAAGTGTACTCCAGTGTATCTTATAGTGCCGTCTTCTTATGCAGAAGATGATATATAACTCCAAGATGTCCGGGGAACATGAGGACGCGTTGCTGAAAGCAATGTTGCTGCACCAGTGGGAGGTGCAAGGGATCAGGAAAGGGAGGAACTAGTGCCTGAAAATCCTCATGTTGATGAAGTCATGAGAGGAGACCTAGATGTTCGTAACGTTTTCGGGCAACTCATGACCACACTAAGGTATATAGCAGACCGGGTGCCGACATCAGCACCTAGGGTACCAGCTCCCAATGAGGGATATGGGTCTGGTAAGACCTTTGAACGACTATGTCGTGTCAGAGACATTGAATACACTGGGACATATGACCTAACAGATGCTGATCTTTGGCTCATTGAATTAGAAAAGGCTTTTAAGATCCTTAGTATCCCGGATGCTGACAAAGTTAAACATGTTGTGTACCTTTTGAAGGGTAATGTTGGACATTGGTGGGCTATAGAAGAAATAAAAAGAAATGATGAAGAGATTGGATGGGAGGAATTTCATCGAGAATTTGTTAATAAGTACTTTCCAAGGACTTATTTAGATGAAAAGATCTCACAGTTTGAGAAGATTCGACAGGGAGTCATGTCAATAAGTGAATATGAGGTTAAGTTCATGGAACTTTTACGACTTTGTCCTCAGATGGCTGCTACTGAGGAGGAAAAGATTTGACGTTTTGAAAAGGGATTGAATATTGAGATGTCTATTCTGACATCTGCCCTAGAAAGTAGAGAGAAGCTTGCCGCATTTGTGGAGTCAATTAGAAGGATAGAAGGGTCTATGATAAAGAAACAAGAGACAAACCTTAAAAGGAAGTCTAAACAGTCACATGGACTGGGAATGAGTGGTACTAAATAATCAAAGATTTCAGTAGCACTGACTCAACCACAATGTAGTGCACCCAAGCAACAATTACCTAAAATGCTCCGAGCTTGTTATAGATGTGGACAGAGAGGACATCTGAGGTGGCAATGTCCAAATAGAAAATTATGAGGAGACTCAACAGACAAGACACTAGATAACTTGTAAAAAAGTAGACTTGTCAAGATAGACCTTTCTATTTTGAATTATCTTTTGTTCCTTACTATAAGAAAGGTAGTTGTTATCTAGTTCACCTGTATGATCCTTTAAGGATATGAGGGAGAGATAGTAGTATGAAAAATTGTGTTCGGTTTAATATTCTTTTATATGTTTTGAAGTTTCTCAATCTGTATTAAGAAAAGGAAGAGATGAAAAAGGAAAATCAGAGGAAATTTGAGATATTAAGTATATTAAATCTAAAGGGATGAAAAACATAAAATAAAATAAGTGCATACTACTTTATCTCAGTACTTATATACCCTGGCCAGGTATACAGCTACTGAGAATAAAGTGAGTATGGAGACTCATAGATTGTTATCTTTTTTATTGCTCTGATCAAGTAGTCATTTTGAGACAATCTAATGAGTATCATGAAAATAGAAATATGGAATGAATAAATATGTCACATCATATCTAAAAGAAAGAGAAATCTGAGATAATCTCATATGAGTGTGTATGAGGAATTAAAAAGTATATTCCTCATAATATAAGAATGGGAACAAGGGAGATGATCCCTATCCAATAAAGTTGTAAGTATTATAAAGATCCTTTCCATGATGTGGAAATGGAAAATGTGATGAGATCCTAAGATGATCATAAACATGTTAGATAATAATAAAGAAAAAATAATGTCATGTAATCATCCTTATAATTCCTATGCTAGGGCAAGGAACCTAGGATGAGATAAAGAGTAAATGTTTCATGAATAGTTGAAAATACATGAAATAATAAGAGGAATATGATTCCTTGTTCTCTTTCCTTTCAGAGACATGGCAATCAAGTGGGTCATAGGACACTTGATGTGCATAATATAAATATGTTTATGTGATGGACATTTAGAAAGGTATCAGTTTATCTTGGAGTTTGGCTCCAAGGTGAAGATATATGTAACAAGTAATGTCCCAAGATGAAACGAAGATATATATATGAGATGTGCTTTGAACACATGTGATAAATACCAAGGTAAAAGATTTTGGTATCTAAGAAATATCTGATGATTTATGTTGACTATTTGGAATGGTCAACCATGAAATCAGATTAATCATGTAAAATAGTAGGAACATCACAAGTTAGTGGTTTATGTTTTTCATAAACATATCAATTGAAGATATCTTTGAGATAAGTTCTTGATTGATAAGTAACCTTTCCTTATGATAAGAGAATGTACAACTATGAGATAGTTAGTGCAAGTAATAAGGAAAGCTAGTATGGTGTTATCAGGTGAGATGACTCAATCAGGGTATGAAAAGACTTATAATCTCAAGTGGATGATAGAATATAATTGTGATCTTGAAAGAGAAATAAGAAATACTGATCTAACTGAGGAACATGGGAGTATATGTTCCATGTGAATCATTCCATGATAAACTTGTGTGGGATAACATTGTATTGATCAAAACTCTATGGTGTCTCCATAATAATGAGATTTTATGTGATAACATGATGATATGATGCATGAATTATATCTGTTTCCCTTTATCTGGGATTTCAGGGACGAAATCCTTATTAGGGGTTTATAATTTGTAACATCCCTGACCTGGGTTATATTTAACCCTAGATGTTTTGATTAATAAATATTGTTATAAGCTTAATCTTATTTGGTGAAAAGTAATTAAGGCTCAAGAGGAGTTTATGTTTCAATTTTGGTCCTGATTGATTAATGTTGAAGCAATGTTTGCTTATTTTGGACTAATGTGCAATTTACCCAAGTTAAGGGGGTCAACTTGCAAATGTTACATAATAATATGTTCCTCAAGAAGTTTGGCATTATTAAAATGAAGATGGTGCAGAGGAATGGCTTATGAAATCCTAAGTACTAAGAAAGAACTGATAAAACACTGTTTGTGCATTAAAAATTAGTTTTGGTGTAAAGTGCAATTTACCCAAAACCTAGGGTTCAATATGCAAATTACCACTTCAATAAGGTCCCTAATATTTATTGGCATCATTTAGATCAAATAAAATGAGAGGGGATCCTCATTTGAATTAAGTTGGAGGAGAGAGAATCTTGATATTAAAATAAGCAAGATTTAAGCCTAATTGAAACCCTAATTCAATTTCATGCAAAAATAAATAAAATAACTTGAGGGACCTTCAACAAAAAATTAATATGGTTTAATTCAGATGTGTGTGGATGAGATTAAGCCTTGCAAAGGCACGATCATATCCTAAGAAGGTGAAATTCCACTCACCATTATTACAAGAAAAAGAATTTTCCACTCAAATATGGATATTCATATTATAAGGGTTGATGTGCTTAATTTATTTTCTCTTTATTCTTGGATAATGGAAGGGGGATCGGTGGGGATAGAGATTCTTTTGTATACAAGAAACCAAGGGGGATAAGGTGGCAACAATTTTGGAATTAAAAGACTTTTATTAAACATTTTCTCTCTCATGGAATTTCTTATAAAAGACCTTTTCTAAGCCAAATGAAATGCTTTTCCATTTTCACTTCTATTCTTTGCTTGGAAACCAAAAAAGGGATCTAGGGAGGATGTGGAGGGCGACCCCCAACTTTTTGGCAAGGTTCTTGACCCTTTTCACATTGATTCAATGGTGGAAATCGAAAATAAATCATGGATTTCTTCTTAATTCGATCTCCTCTTCAACCCTAGCCAAACTTTTCAACCAAAAGCTTGAGGACGAGCCTAAGGGGAGTTGCAAAAGCTTCATACACCATTTTTGGCGTGATCTTGGAGCTTTGGATCTCAATTGGAGGCGGGTTCTATAACTTGAAACCTTAATTTTGTTATTGCATTCAATTCCTAATCAAATAATGATCATTTCTCTATTCACAATTATTGATTTGGTTGATTGATGCAATCTCCATGGAAACCACATCAGGTTTCGAGAGTTTAGAGATTTAGGATGATAAGCACACACCACTCTCCAAATATCCTAGGCCAAACGGTTTCAAAAGAGTTGTTCAAACAGTTTCCCAAATCGTTTGGGAGCAAATAGTTTCAAAACCGTTTAGAGGCAAACAGTTTCACCAAACAGCATGATAGCAAATGGTTTCAAGCTGTTTGGAGGTGTTGACCAGGGTTGAACATTTGGAGAATTTTTGATAATAATGTTGGTTAATGATCCACTAATTATAATTGATTAGTTCCAATTGGTCCATGAGTTGAAGGACAATCAATCACCAAACCCTAATCGGGTTAAGTGCTGATTTCATAATTAATTGATTTGGAACTTTGGGTTGATTAGCCCAAACGGTTTCAAGACCATTTGGGGATCACCCAAATGGTATCAAGACCATTTGGTGGTCACCCACGACCTTTTGGAGGTATAGGGTTAGGTATGGTTGAGCAATTGAAGATCCAAAGATACTAAGTTGAAGTGCAATCAAATATTGATTTGGTGATCAATCCAATGATCCAAACCCTAATTGGTTGACTTGGATTTTGATGTTGACATGGGAAAACAGTCTCAAGACTGTTTGGAG
This sequence comes from Alisma plantago-aquatica, assembly GCA_963693085.1. Classification (NCBI taxonomy): domain Eukaryota; kingdom Viridiplantae; phylum Streptophyta; class Magnoliopsida; order Alismatales; family Alismataceae; genus Alisma; species Alisma plantago-aquatica. Next base: position 302,754,372 of record OY856409.1, on the reverse strand, counting down.
GTCATCCAAATTACCTCAAGACCGTTTGGGGTCAGGTCATGCCCAATTTGGATGGTAATCCAATGGTTTCAAAGTAATTAGTTCAACAATGATCAACATTGAAGGTTCATCGTTTCCAAACCCTAATCCAATTGATTCAAACCCAAATTGATGATCAATTGAGGGTCAAATTAGTTGAAGGATGACCTATTTAACTCAATTGAAGCATGGTGATAGGTCCAATTGATGATTGGTTACATGAATTCAATAGTTGAAGGAATCAACATTGGAAACCCTAATTCAATTTGATTGATTGAGACTATTTTTGGTCCATGCAATTTTGAGGAGGTTTGGACCAAACGGTCTCAAGACCGTTTGGGACCAAACGATCCCAAACCATTTGAGGCCATGCAGTTTCAAAACCTTACTTTAGCAAATGATCTCAAGTGGTTACTTTAGTAAACGGTTTCAAGGTCCAACTTTAGCAAATGGTTTCAAGGGTCATCTTTAGCAAACGGTTTCAAGGGTCACCTTTGGCAAATGGTGTCAACCTCAACTTTACTAAACAGTTTTGAATATTCAACCAAGACCGTTTGAGGCCTGATTGGTCAAGACCATTTGAGGTCTAAGTGACCAAGATCATTTGGAAGGCTATTAATTAAATTGTATGAACACTTAAAGTGGTTGAAGGATAATTGTTTAAGTGAACAATTGCATGATGTAAATCAAGGGTGATTATAATAATGGTACCCTTAATGAGATAGGGTGATTAGTACGCTTTAAATAGTTAAGCTTTAATGATCATGGTGATAATGACATAACCCATGATGTCAATTCTTCTTCAAGAATGAGTTGACTTAGCCTAATCAAGGCTGAAGCAAATATCATCTTTTAGAAGATGAAAGAGAAGATTTCCTAAATGATTGATAATCAAGTAGTGGACTTCCAATATGAATGAATGTCTAATTAGGGTATGATCCTTCGTAATGAGATCATGAAACCCTAACTATGAAGGTTAATGAATCATAACCCTAACTGAGAGCATTGATAGGTGAAATCATAGTACCTGATGATGGTATGATCTTAATTCATAATGATGACATGATAAACCTTAATTCAAGGCTCTTTGATGATCACCCCTACTTAGGGTGAACAATAAACCCTAATCTAGGGTAATGTGATGTGAATAGTAAACCCTAATCTAGGGTGATGTGATGTGAATAGTAAACCCTAATCTAGGGTGATGTGATGTGAATAGTAAACCCTAATTCCAAATGAGGTAAATGAAAGTGTGAAACCCTAATTGAGGGTGAATCCATGAGAAATCCTAATTGAGGGTAATGTTATGAGAATCCTTAATTAAGATTAATGTTATGAGAAACCTTAATCTAGGGTAATGTTATGTGAAACCCTAATTAGGAATAATATTATGGAAACCCTGAAGAATGATGTGAAGTGAGACTTAAATCCAAGATGATGTCATATAATGATATGTGCAACCATAGTCATGGTATAATGGCCAATACACTAAAGTAGTATGTGGTTATTACAATCAAATAAGATGAGGATGTTATAACCATGAAGGGTAAAGATTATGAACTATATGAATGATGGTGTTAATACCCTAATGAATAAGGGTCTAAAGGACAGGATGATGTCTAGATCATTATATGTCTAATTTCATGCATGAGTAACAACCATATACATCTTACAATGATGTTGACATGAAACTCCTAGGAATGATGTAAGATATACTAAATAATGATGTGGATAACATCCTAAAGAGTTGAGATACCTAAAACAGTTGATAATGCTTTATTCTATATCAACAATGCCTAATCATGGGATAAGTCCATATCACTAAAGATGGTTGGACAATTCTAATATGTGACCAATGTACCATATGATGAAAGTGATAAGTTAGTGGATAAAGTATTAAGAGGGGAAATATCGTAATACAAAGATAGCTGAATTACTTAAGTAAGATGGAGATGAGAAGAAAGTGATACATCATGACATGATAGATATCACCTTCAACTTTTCAGGGTAGACATACCCTGATGAACCTTTAATCCAAAATTCTTGGTTAAGAAACACATGAAGTGTGTGTGATGCAATTGTTAAAATAAAGATGTAATAAACTCAATGTACTTTGATAAATGTTGACTAATATACCTTGAGAATGTGGCTAAGCCAAATCAAGGAGTATGATGTAATCATACCATGATAAGGATGAGAAATGAACTCATACCTTGAATTGATGATCATTAATGATATATGATGAGAATTGTAATCATAAGCAAATACTTATGATATCTTGGAATGCTCCTAGAGGTGTGGAGCAACATATTAGAGTTGAATTAATAATGTGAGCATGAAACCCTAATTAATGTGAGATGGGAAAACCCTAACCCTAAATTGGGTAATGGGATAGGAAAAGCCCTAATGTGATGTAAATAGCAAGCCCTAACCCTAGTAAGGGAGCAGTGGTGTTACTATTATATTACATGAGATAAAATGATTTTGTTGCCTAGTGATAGGTGATAAGATGTTGAATGGCCCTGTGAGCCATATGTTTAGATGTTGCCTAATGAGAGGTGACAAGATGCTTTATGGGCTTTATGAGCCATGAGAACAATTATAGCATAGTAAGAGGCACCAAGATGATTAATGATGGGTCAAAGGAATTTATATTCCATGATCCATGTAATCAGGTTTGGAGAAGTCCAATACTTGGAAGAGGTGTAATACCTATAATCAGGGTTGGTTAAAGTCCAATGTCTGGCTGTGAAATCAGGAGTGGTTAAAGTCCACTGCCTGGCGGTGTAATCAGGATTGGTTAGAGTCCAATACCTGGTAGAGGCATGAAGCCTGTAATCAGGAGTGGTTCGAGTCCACTGCCTGGCTTTGTAATCAGGGTTGGTTAAAGACCAATGCCTAGCTGTGTAATCAGGGTTGGTTAAAGTCCAATGCCTGGAGGTGTAACTAGGTTTGGAGAATTCCAATACCTGGTAGAGGTGTAATGCATGTAATCAGGATTGGTTAAAGTCCAATGCCTGGTTGTGAAATCAGGATTGGTAGTGTCCAACGCCTGGTGGTGTAATCAGGTTTGGAAGAGTCCAATACCTGGCAGAGGCTCAATGCCTACAATGATGACACAGGATTGGAAGTAGTCCAATGCATGTATTAATAACACATGATTGGAAATAACCTAATCCCTGCATCAATGATATATGAGTACATGGTAGATGTAATTCCTTATCTATTTAGTAGATTGGCTAAGGCCAATAGTTTGAAGCAAGAATGTTTCATGGGTGACATGACAAGATAATGAGTGTCACAAGAAAAGTTTGATATGATGACATAATATGATGGATAAATGATATACATGCCATTCCTATTCCTTATTAAAAGAATAGATGATATATTGCTCTGTCATAAATAGTTGTAATGCTATCAAAGATGAGAATGCTTCAAACTGCTTATCCTCTGCCCATTATCATATCTTTAAACTGCAATAACAATGTTTAGGCAGAGAGTTATATCTCCTACTGGGGCAATTTACAATTGTCCCACCCCCATGGGATCCAACATTTTTTAGGTGAATGTGGACAGAAGCAGATATTCTTTTACAGGAAAAGGAAAGCAACAACCTGGACAATAGTGAGATCTCAGGTGGAGACCCTGACTGTCTAGTCATATAGTTAGAAAGTCCTATGTGTCGTCTTTGTACTCTCAGGTCCTCGGAGTCTATAGTTAGTGTTTTAATGAATCGATCTAAGACTTTGGCATGATGCCTCGAGGTTTTATGATGTCTGTATATAGTGTTCTAGGGTAGCTGATGTTGTAATCCTCGAGAAGAGATAGTGAAAATCGTGTACTTTGAAACATGATGTAAATGTTATGATATGGTTCTTGTTGTAAAGGATTTCCTATGATTGGATCTCTTTGCAAAAAGTTTTAATTTTTAGTGATTTTCAGTAATCTGCTGCAAATGATTCGCTTCTGCTTAGTTAATCTTGTGTTTTGTAAGTTGGATGCCACATAAAATATACTTTCAGTGTCATATTTTGTATCTCATGTAGTGAACCCTTAGCATTCTAAAAAAGAGAGAAGGTATATAACACATAGCCATAATGTAAGGAATATTCACCTTATTAAAGTTATTTATCATAAAATACTTCCATCAGTTGTTAATCCAAAGATACAAGTGAGTAAAGAAAGAAGCTAAAAAGGTTGTTCAGGAGGCAAGCTCTAGATACTTTGATGATATTTATAAGAAGTTGGACACTAGAGAGGGGGAAAAAGATATATACAAAATGTCTCCTATAAGAGAAAGGAAAAGAAGAGACTTGAGTCAAGCAAAATGCATCAAGAATGAAGATGGTGGAGTGTTGGTGAAGGACGATGATATCAAGAACCAGTGGACAAACTACTTCCATTAGATTTTCAATGGAGATACTACAAATAATGCTAGAGACTTGTGTTACATGAATACAAGAGATATCATTTACACACAATGAGTTTCACCATTTGAGGTGAAGAATGCTTTGAAAAAGATGAAAATGAGAAAGGCATGCAAACCAGATGGTATTCTCATTGATGTATGGAAGAGTATGAGGAATAAAGGAGTTATGTGCTTACAAAAAGTTCTTTAACAAGATCATGAAGACCAAGAAGATGTTAGATGAGTGGAGAAATAGTACTATAGTCCCCATCTACCAGAAAAAAAGTGATGTTTAGAGCTGCACAAACTATAGAGGTATCAAGTTGATGATTCACATAATGAAGCTCTAGGAGAGGATAATCGAGTAGAGATTAAGATCTATAACGTAGATATCAAACAACCAATGTGGTTTCATGCCTGGAAGATCAACAACAGATGCTCGGTTTTCTGATAAGGAGTCTTATGGATAAGTATAGAGAACGCAAAAGAGATCTTCATATGGTGTTTATTGATTTAGAAAAGGCTTATGATTGAGTACCCAGAGAAGTGTTGTGGATGGTTTTGAAGAAAAAAAGGTGTGCCAATCCTATACATTGACTTGATCAAAGACATGTATGATATCTCTACTTCAAGTGTGAGGACTCCTGGAGGAGAGGCACCAACTTTTCCTATCACAGTTGGGGTACACCAAGGATCCACACTCACCCCAAATATGTTCGTTCTTGATATGGATGAGTTGACAACTAATGTTCAGGATGATATTCATTGGTGTATGTTATTTGCTGATGATATTATTTTGGTTGATGAAACTAAAGATGGATTGAATGATAAAGTTGAATGTTGGAGAAAGGCATTGTAATAAAATGGATTTATGATTAGCAGGAGCAAAACTGAGTATATTGGTGCGATTCCGCTAGTGGTGCTAACACACTACTCGATTGAATAGATGCGCCCCACGAGGTCGGAATGCACGGTGGATGGGATTGTCCTTTCAAAATTTATAAACCTAAACTAGCTACCTACGTCTACTAAAACACTACACCCGCAAGCGCACGGGGTCGTGTCGTAGTATAGGAAGGTGGCAAGTAAAGGGTCGATCCACAGGGAAAAGAGGGGGCGCTAGATCTAGGTTAGTTTAGCTAGGTTCCTACTGCGGAGACTAGGGTTAAGGGTTTATAGGTGATTTTGATTATTAACTAAGGATGAACAAGCAAGCAATTAAAGGTAGGAATGAAATCTATGTTAACCCTAGGTTAAATTAAGACTAAGCAAGCAAGGAAAGACTAAGCTAGGTATGAAAAGGAAAGTTACACTAAGGCAAGCAAGAGAGATAAGAAGTGCAATTAAAGAACTAAATAAACATGAGCAAGTCAAGAACAAGGAAAGAAGCTAACTAAGTGAGAAAAGAACTAACTAAGCTAAGCAAGCACAAAACTAGGGTTTTAAGCAGTAAAGAGATGTGTGGGATGTTTAGGGGTATGAACTTATCACTTAAGTAGGGGGTGACATATGAACATTATGATTCCATTTAGATTATCCAAACCAAACAACAAGTTAGAGTCAAATGGATTAACCTAAGCTACTAACTGGCCATGGATATGGTAGGTTGTGTATAGGGGAACTAGTCCCTAACACCCCCTACTACCCTTATGAGGCCCAATTGGGTTAGGGGTTAGGTTCAATCCAATTAGAGTCTAATCAAGTCTAGGTTTCTAGATTAGGCATTCCTAGGGCAATTAGGGGCCGAGGGTAGTAATGGGGAGGTGAAATTAGGGTTGTGGACCCCAATTCCCCCACCCTCTAGCCTTGAGAAGGCTCCGTGCTAATTGCACTAGAATCATCCGATATAGCTACTTAGATCTCTCACTTAGGTTTAGGGAGATTGATTATGATGTAGGAATATGGGAGGCAACCTAGGGATCCAAGAGTTGGACCTAGGGGCAAATCCCAAAATTCACACATATAAGCAATTTGCCTAAATTCCTAAGTGATTTCACACACAAACCAACAAGCAATCCATGGAGAATGAGATGCAAATAGAACATAATCATTAAAAAATGGAATTACAACGTTTACATGTCATTATCCCCCAACATGTTATCAAAGTAACATATTTTTCCCCAAACGGCCCACCCAAGGGGCCTAGCTACTCATAACAAAGCAAAATACAAAGAGAAAGGAGAAAGAGGTAGAAGAAGCCATGGAGCTCGGTGTAGACGAAGCAAGCCTCCTCTCCAGCAGCTACAGGACGTCCTTCTCCTTCTTCTTGGACGGAATGGTGTGGAATGATGGAGGGAAGTGGATGGAAGGCTTAGATATGGAGGGTTATGTGGTGGAAATGGTGAAATGGAGTGGATTTGAGGTGGATATGGAGTGGAATGGACTGGGTGGCGATTTGGGGAGCTAGGAAGGGGTAGAAGGTAGCCAACCCTCGACCCTTAGCCGCCACTAGGGATTATATAGGGATCTAGGGGGTCTAGGGTTAAGTTAGGGGCAAAATGGGGAAAGTAGTGAAAACTAGGTGGATTTTGTGAGTAGCACGGCCGTGGTGGGTCACCACGGTTGTGGTGGGTAGGGTAGACCACGGCCGTGATGGATGGGCACGATCATGGGTTTATTAGAATGTGGAGATCACATGGAGGTGTGCATGTATGGCCACGGCCGTGGGGGGTCACCACGGTTGTGGTGGACACCTATGGCCACAGGCATGTTGATTACCACGGTCGTTTTGGCCATTTTCATCGATTTCTGGGAGTTTTACTGATTTTTTGTACTTGGGGCATGTCCACCACGGCCGTGGGGGCTCACCACGGTCGTGGTGGTGTCTCTCCCATGCATTTGAGCCTTGAACTTTATCATCCATGGAGGTTATTGCTTCAAAACTTTCTTTGACCACTTGGGGTAGGTTGGAAGTGGTTTTGGCCTCATTTTGAGCTCCTCCAAGCCTGAGGAAACCCTAGACTGGACCATCCTCTTTCCATGCCATCAAGTAGTGGACAAAGTACCTATAAAACATGCAAAAAGCCTCCATAAGTGCATTTGATATAAATAAGCATATTGGGGGAAATAACATGTAATCTAACAAGTATAGATGTGGCTGAAATGCAAAATGGCACAAGATAAAGCCCTAAAATAGGGCTGAATCACCACCCCCAAACTTGAAGCATACTTGTCCTCAAGTATGCTCCAACTCAATCTCTCTACAAACTTTTCACAGTCAAGACATGACAAATGCAATGTAAAAGATGATTATCGCTGAATGGGATCAAAGATGACTAAGTGCATACATTTCACCTCTCTCCTCTCCTGCTTTCACAAACCAATCATGAAAAGAGCACAAAGCATATGAACTTCAAATATAGCGTATAGAATACACAAGTTATCCATATTTCTTCCATAAAGTTCCGGGTAAACCGTTTCATGGTGGCGTTAATCAAGAATGACTAGGAGTGTTGTTTCACATTCATGCATTCAATTTTATATTTCAAATCACACCAAATGACCCACGTGGCTGCAGAAAAGGAAAAATGAGCTAAGTTTGATGCTTCTTAGCTCAATGGGTATGAAAGTGGAAGAAAGGGTTGTGGTAAGCTTCTTGGAGTGCTTCTACACACTCATGTTTTCTTTATTTGAATGCTCTTAAACAGGAGCATCCTTTTATTTTGTTTTTGCTTTTCTTTTCTTTCTTGCCCTTGGTGTAGATAGGGCATATGTTGGATAGAGTGAAGTAGGGAGGTAGAGATGTGGCCACCCCAAACTTTTGGAGGTGGCCACGACTGATATGTGCACTTTGGCATCCTTTAATGAGGCAGAGGGGTAAGAAGATGGTGAGAGAAAAGTCGAGTCAAAGGGGGTCATAGGTATGATTCTCCACATACGACGTCCTGCATGAAAATTAATCCAATACTTCATCCTAGATATCACACCACATGAATGAACAAGATGAAATTGGTATATCAATCAAGTAATTCCACAAAAACTAAGTGTTCAAAGCTTGCTCAACTTCACAATTCAACCAAATCATCCACAAACACAAGAGAGGTGATGCACATGTAAGAAGTCAAGAATCGATACCATTTAGCAACAAACAATGTTAACTCACTTGCATTTGTCAAAGATCATCATTTTTACTCAAAATAGTAGAGATTGGGTCAAAACATACTTTTAGGCAAGAAATCTCAAATTTGGGCAAAATTGGCCAAAACAGTGCCAAGTTGCCTTCAATCACATCTAAACTCTATATTATTGAACTTAAAGTAGTAAACAAGCAAAAACTAGCTATATCATGTAAGAATTACCAAAAATCTACATGATATACAATGCATGGAAAAAAGAGCAAAAGTTTTGAAAATTATGCAAAAATGACAAGAAAGTAAATGACATGGCATGCAGGTATGCAAAGCAGTAAAGATGAATAAGGTAGATAGAAAAAGCAAGAAAAAAAGTGGATGTGGCAGGTGAAATGAAAAGTGAAACTAGGGCATACCTGCCCTACCACCCCAAACTTTTGAATCATGTTGTCCTCAGCATGATCCTAGAGTTTAGGATGATAGGGTAGACGATCATGGCTCTCTCAAGGCTTTAGCGGTGTTCCTCCCTGTGGTGGAGGATATGCGTAGTAGCTTCCCCACTAATCTGCCTTGAGTGGCTGAAATTGGTCTGCTGCACGGCCGTGCTACGTAGCACGGCCGTGGTGGCTTTAGGTTAAACGGCCGTGCTGCTTGGCACGGCTGTGGTGTAGTCCTTTGGCAACTTTTCTCAATTTGGCTTTTGAATCCAGGAACTTGGTGTGTTTTTCATGCAAATGACCACGGTCGTATTGATGTGCCACATCCGTGGTGGTCCCTGTAGCTAATACTCTCAAAATGAGGAACATCAAACACTCAAAAACTTGACTCAAAGTGATTTTTCTTGGAATCCTTCTCTCAATTGTACTCAAATTTCCTTCATTTCACCCTGTCATCACCTACACATCTTAAAACTAGACAAAAACTATCAAACACAAGTGTGTGTGTGTTCTTGGAAAATGTAAAAACAAAGAAATTGTATCAAAAAGTGAAGGTTGGGTCAAAATTTACCAAACCTATGTGGGTTGCCTCCCATAAGCGCTAAGTTTCATGCCTTCAGCCAGGCTTGTTGTTCTTTCACCATCAACCATGGTCCAAAAACAAAATGTTTGCACCCCCATCATAATCAATCCTCTCAAATGCTTTCCTTGATTGATCTTCCTCCCAAGGGTCATGCGAGCTTCGTAAGTCTTTTTCAGTAATTCTCTCTCCTTGGGGATCATCATCATAGATCTTAATCAGCCTTAAGACCCTCAGAAATCTCATGCCATAGGTTTTCTTTCTCTTGAGGAATGGGTCTTCATAGGCACCAAAGAGAGGGGTCTCAATCATATCCATTTGCTCATGGGAAGTAGGGGGGGCATGTGATAGTTGTGGTGGTGGCATCAGTGTTGATGGTCGTTGGACTTTAGGTGGAGGAGGGCATTTAGCTGGTTGGAAGGTGAATTGATGGGAGGTTTGTGGTGATGGAGGTGGTAGAATGAATTGAGGTTGGAAGGTGAACTGGTAGGAGGGTTGTGGCAATGGAGATGGTGGTAGTGTGTAAGGCTTAGGATAGCCTTGGAGGTAGGGTAGTGGAGGAGGGAATTGAGGTTGGAAAGTTAAGTAGTGGGAAGGTTGCAGCAATGGAGGTGTGTAAGGCTTAGGGTAGCCTTGGAGGTAGGGTGGTGGAGGAAATGGATGGGTTTGTGCATTTTGGCCTTCCATCTTGTCTTCTCCGAGTGGCTTGTCACATGCACAAGGCACAACCAAACAAAAGAAAGCAAGTTAGCAAACCAATATACACAAATAATGCAAAGAGTAATGAATAAAGAATAGCAATGATGAGGGCAGTAGGAAAATTCAAAGAAAAACTAACTAGCTAGGCCGAGCACCTCTAATCCCCGACAACGGCGCCAGAAAGCTTGGTGTGATTCCTCTAGTGGTGCTAACACACTACTCGATTGAATAGATGCGCCCCACGAGGTCGGAATGCACAGTGGATGGGATTGTGCTTTCGAAATTTATAAACCTAAACTAGCTACCTACGTCTACTAAAACACTACACCCGCAAGCGCATGGGGTCGTGTCGTAGTATAGGAAGGTGGCAAGTAAAGGGTCGATCCACCGGGAAAAGAGGGGCGCTAGAGCTAGGTTCCTACTGCGGAGACTAGGGTTAAGGGTTTAAAGGTGATTTTGATTGCTAACTAAGGATGAACAAGCAAGCAATTAAAGGCAGGAATGAAATCTATGTTAACCCTAGGTTAAATTAAGACTAAGCAAGCAAGGAAAGACTAAGCTAGGTATGAAAAGGAAAGTTACACTAAGGCAATAAAGAGAGAGAAGAAGTGCAATTAAAGAACTAAACTAACATGAGCAAGTCAAGAACAAGGAAAGAAGCTAACTAAGCGAGAAAAGAACTAACTAAGCTAAGCAAGCACAAATCTAGGGTTTTAAGCAGTAAAGAGATGTGTGGGCTGTTTAGGGGTATGAACTTATCACTTAAGTAGGGGGGTGACATATGAACATTATGATTCCATTTATATTATCCAAACCAAACAACAAGTTAGAGTCTAATGGATTAACCTAAGCTACTAACTGACCATGGATATGCTACGTTGTGTATAGGGGAACTAGTCCCTAACACCCCCTACTACCCTTACGAGGCTCAATTGGGTTAGGGGTTAGGTTCAATCCAATTAGAGTCTAATCAAGTCTTGGTTTCTAGATTAGGCATTCCTAGGGCAATTAGGGGCCGAGGGTAGTAATGGGGAGGTGAAATTAGGGTTGTGGACCCCAATTCCCCCACATTCTAGCCTTGAGAAGGCTCCGTGCTAATTGCACTAGAATCATCCAATCTAGCTACTTAGATCTCTCACTTAGGTTTAGGGAGATTGATTATGATGTAGGAAGATGGGAGGCAACCTAGGGATCCAAGAGTTGGACCTAGGGGCAAATCCCAAAATTCACACATATAAGCAATTTGCCTAAATTCCTAAGTGATTTCACACACAAACCAACAAGAAATCCATGGAGAATGAGATGAAAATAGAACATAATCATTAAAAAATGAAATTACAATGTTTACATGTCATTATCCCCCAACATGGTATCAAAGTAACATATTTTTCCCCAAACGGCCCACCCAAGGGGCCTAGCTACTCATAACAAAGCAAAATACAAAGAGAAAGGAGAAAGAGGTAGAAGAAGCCATGGAGCTCAGTGTAGATGAAGCAAGCCTCCTCTCCAGCAGCTGCAGGACGTCCTTCTCCTTCTTCTTGGACGGAATGGTGTGGAATGATGGAGGGAAGTGGATGGAAGGCTTAGATATGGGGGGTTATGTGGTGGAAATGGTGAAATGGAGTGGATTTGAGGTGGATATGGAGTGGAATGGAGTGGGTGGCGATTTGGGGAGCTAGGAAGGGATAGAAGGTAGCCAACCCTCGACCCTCATCCGCCACTAGGGCTTATATAGGTATCTAGGGGGTCTAGGGTTAAGTTAGGGGCAAAATGGGGAAAGTAGTGAAAACTAGGTGGATTTTGTGAGTAGCACGGCCGTGGTGGGTCACCACGGTCGTGGTGGGTAGGGTAGACCACGGCCGTGATGGATGGGCATGGTAGTGGGTTTATTAGAATGTGGAGATCACAGGGAGGTGTGCATGTATGGCCACGGCCGTGGGGGGTCACCACGGTCGTGGTGGACACCTATGGCCACGGGCATGTTGATTACCACGGTCGTTTTGGCCATTTTCATCGATTTCTGAGAGTTTTACTGATTTTTTGTACTTGGGGCATGTCCACCACGGCCATGGGGCCTCACCACGGTCGTGGTGGTGTCTCTCCCATGCATTTGAGCCTTGAACTTTATCATCCATGGAGGGTATTGCTTCAAAACTTTCTTTGACCACTTGGGGTAGGTTGGAAGTGGTTTTGGCCTCATTTTGAGCTCCTCCAAGCCTGAGGAAACCCTAGACTGGACCATCCTCTTTCCATGCCATCAAGTAGTGGACAAAGTACCTATAAAACATGCAAAAAGCCTCCATAAGTGCATTTGATATAAATAAGCATATTGGGGGAAATAATATGTAATCTAACAAGTATAGATGTGTCTGAAATGCAAAATGGCACAAGATAAAGCCCTAAAATAGGGCTGAATCATATATGCATTGCAATTTCAACCAATCTCGTAGTGTGAATGATGGAGTCAAGTTGGACGGATTAGATATACCAAAATGTGATAAATTTCATTACTTGGGTTCTATTATTTAAATAGATGGGGATGTACAAAATGATGTTTTTCACATGATCATTGTAGGATGGTTAAAATGGAGGAGTGCAACTGGAGTTTTATGTGATCGAAAGATCCCTCGCTTGTTAGAAGGTAAGTTTTATAGAACAACTATACAACGAGCCATGCTCTATGGGAGTGAATGTTGGGCGGTGAAGAAACAAGATCTCAACAAGATGAACATGGTTGAAATGCGTACGTTGAGATGGATGTGTGGGAAAACAAAAAAAGTTCATTTGAGAAATGACTATATCTAGAATAAAGTGAGGGTGGTGAGCATTGAGGACAAGTTGCACTAGGGCTGACTCAGATGGTACAGACATGTGCAACACAGATCGGAAAATGTGCCTATACAAAGCAATGTTATTGAATCAAGCACAATAAATAGAAAAAGAGAAAGACCTAAATCAACATGGGATGAACTTATAAAGAGAGATTTTGAATCTCTACATCTCCACCAAAATATGGCCCATGATAGAGGTGAACGTAAATGAAGGATTCATGTAGCCAATCCTAGCATAGTTGGGACTGAGGCTTAGAAGATGATGATGACGATGGTGACTTCCATCAATTCTTAACACTCACATTCAGTTTAAAAACCTCCAAGTTACACATTGGTCATTTTGTTAATTTCTTTTATGATATATATATCCTCCACGTTATTATTATTATAGATCTTGATTATGAAATTAATTTCACATTCATATAGTATATAAGTAAGGAAACACATATTCAAGAAGTATAATATGACTTATCATATAATTCCAAGTACTCACTAGGGAATACAGTCCCAAAACTAAACATAAAGGGTAATTTCACCATATAAGTGCACATTAGGTTCAATACCATGTAAAAACATCAAAACCATTTGAAATTATGGATTACAATTTATATTATATTTTACACCACCATATAAAATTTTAGATTCAAATTCAAAAGTATGAGGGTGTCCCATTAGTAGCACTTTAGTACATAATATGTGCCACCTCTATGCATAAATGACCTACTTTGAGATTATAGATCTAATTCAAAGGAACTTCCAGAAACATAAAAACTACATTAAGTCCTTATAAAAGTTCTATGTCAACTCTTAATCACTAATAATTGCATTCACACATATATTCCTTTCATATAATACTAATACACCAACAAGGATGGAATATTTAGTAACAATTTCACTTGTATTTTGAAATCCTACAAGTACATGATTGCTTGGTCATATAAATAACATCAGGGAGTAACTCTAGAAGGTTAGTAATAACATAAAATTTTGTGAATATGGTCTACTTATTCAAAATAGTTCTCAATGCAAGATTTAGAACAAAGAACTATTGATGCATAAATTTTAAATTTCAAACCTTAAGTCAAAGAGTGCAGGTCCATTTAATCATAAATTCACGATTAATATATAGGGAAAGATATACAAGTTCAAAATCATATCACACGACAACAAAATAATCCACAAAGATTAAATCTTTAGGCATGCTAATCAAGTTTGGAACAAGTTTTAGGGATTTGCATGAACTAGTAGGCAAATGAATGCTAAATATGTTATATCACTCTATTGTTATAGTGATAATAATGGGGTCCATAGAAGGAGTCCATGGGCATGCTTTAAAATCCTAGATCAGCCCTCCAAAATCCCCCAAATCCATGCTCCAAGTAAGATAAAACTATCCTTAGATCAAAAAGAGGAAAAAGAGAGGCTTTTTAGATAGATGGAGTACTTTCCACCACAAAATTTCATGGGGGCATGACCAAAGGAGGAAGATGAGGTGAGGAAAAGTAGTAAAAGAGATTCTAGAAGATAAATCTTACATGACTAGGGCTATAACGAACTTGTCAAGTTTGGAAGCATTTTGAAGAAGCTAAATATATAACTTGCATCCACTTCCATCAACATGCAAGGCTCCATCCATGTCTATCCCTTCCTAGCATCTTGCTTCGACCTCCATGCCTCTCTTTATGATCCCAGAAGTTTGGGGTTATGAAAGAGGCTCCAGGCCAAAGGGTTTTGTTTGTAAAGGCAAAAGTCCAAATTGCCCCCAACTAATACTCATAATTACCCTTGGCCCAAAAATGCCATCCATTGATCAAAGAAGTCATATTTCGGCCCTCCTAGTGTTTAGGAACCCTTATCATCATCATGTGTGAGTTTTTCATTGGTCTATGACCTCCATAAGCCAAAAATTCTACTTTCATACCCCAAAAAGTCCATTAATTGAGCACAAGAAGCTCCATTGCCCATCATCAACCACCACTGCCACCACCATACTAGTTTAGGTTGAAGCCTTAATCCAACTAAGGTCAAAAGAATAAAACAAAATATTTCTGTGAATATACTAATTAATATCATGTATTTTTATATTATTCTGTCAAATTGGCCCTTAGGTTCCCAATTAAGGTCAAATTGCATATTAGTCCACAATTGTTCATGATATTACATTTCTAGGCAGATAAAGTACAATAAAGTCTAGATTAGAGTCGTCTCTTAACCAATGGAGTTTAAGTCTCAAACAAGTAAGAGTAGGAAGAAAAGTACAATATTATATATTTTTATGAAATTTGCAATTTGGTCCTCATCCTATGTTCAAGTTATAATTAAATCCACATCTTGCTAAGAACCTTGAATTTAGGTCACATAAAGAGTAAATCAAACCAAATTAAATATGTCTATTGATCTATTGATTTTAAAACTTAATAAATCGAGTAACACATAAGTAAAACTATTTTCTAAATAATTTCATAGTTAAGTCCTAAAGTTATGGTAAATTTGTAAGTAAGTCTACAAATTATGTAAAAAACGTGAAACCAAGGCATTTAAAGTGCAAATTGACATCAAATATGGTTTTCACTTATTCATTTGAGAAAAAAATATTTTACAAACATTCAATTCAGCTAATAAATCAATATTAGAGATAAATTAAGATTGAGATAGGATCATGGTATCCAGCCATAAACCCCTCAAAAAGATTTCACCCTTGAAATCTCTAGGTTAGGGCAGAGAACAACAAAAAAAGCAACCCAAAATACCATGTCAAACGCACTTGTGCACAACTTAGCTACACCATAATTATTAATGCATTATTATCATGAAGTTATTATATATAATTAGGTACACTCTTAATACTTGATTCCACAATTTCAACTATTTATGTTTCATTCATTTTCTTATTTAAATTCATTGTCATCTTGTTACAAATTAGTATGATTATTATACTTCATTGCTCTTTCTTATTAACTATTTATAATTCTTATGTGTCTTTTTATATTATCATGTTTTGCATTGACCTACTAAAGGTGAGTTCATCATATTTCACATTCCTCCGTAGTTATTTACTATTTTTATCAAATTTTTGTATTTGTGTTTTTGTTATATTAAAGATGTTAGTTCACGTGTTCTTGAAACTTGTCCAATTAATGGACACATCCATGAACATATGCATTATCTTCATCTAGGTAGCAACTCTTGGCTTGATATTGATTCATAATCAAATCATAATCACATGGAGACATATCACATCCTATTACTTTACTCTTAATTATCACCATCTTGGTTTTGCATTATGGCTGAAACATACACCATCTTGGCTTTGTGTTACGGCTGAAACATGTTCTTGCAGAACAAGCCTTCCTGACATAACATATGACTTATAAAATTGTCATCCTTTAAACAGAAAACAAGATTGAATAATCATCATATTTAGCCATTGTGTAATCATTGATCCTTATTTTATCATGGTATCAATCTACTGATTTCACAATTATTACAACATCTTATAGTTGCACCTTTTGCGTCAATCAACCTCATTACTCGTCTTGATTATTACCACATATCCTTCACAATAATTAACATTTCTACTAGCTTAAGGTTTCTATCTCCTCATATTTATTCATAATTACTTAAATTCCATATGATTATTCACATTATTTCATTTAATAAAGATCATTTCCTTCGTAATCCATTTAATCTCTATATATGATTATTTTTCCTCAACGCTTTGATAACACACATGGGTTGGTTTGAGATTAATTCAGGTTCCACTATGTTCATATATCATTGTCCATATCTGTTATCTCATACCAAACTTATCATTTAAGTTCTCCTCTTCGTATATGAATTTTACACCTTAAATCATTCAGATAGCACATGTTGTCCATCAACTTCCATGGACTCATTTGTAACTTCTAAAAACTACTTGATGATTTCCTTAGATGATACACATAATTAAAGTTGTGTACACATAGTCATATCTCCTTTACCTTATCATTTTCTAGAATCATATTTTCAAACTGTAAGGAGTGGGATCCCATAGGGATCGACTCCCTACTAAAAATAAAAAGGAAACATCCACCAATAAATTCTTTTTCTCTCAAAAGGGGATGAAACCAAATTTATTTAACATGATAGTATCATAACACAAAGTAGCAGTGGGATTGAAAGATATATCTAACCATTACAAGCTTCTTATCATATGAAACTTTCATAGCGCAGGGTGACATACAGGAAAACTAACTACATAATTAGGACTAGCTGAGAATCACCTAACAACTTCAAACAAAGTCTCCCACGAAGTCAGCTACACTTGTTGTGGTCCAGGTCCTCCTAGATTTCCTTCTCCTTGTTCACCACCTGGGGTTAGAAGCGTACCCCACAAAAGGAAAAGAAAAGAGCATATCAGAAAAAAGTTAGTATGAGCATGCTAAAAAGAAATTGAGAAATATATATTAGGAAAGAGATACATCAAGTATAGAAGGCTTCCCATGAAAAATGTAAGAACTACCCAAACGGGCATAAAAGGAAAGAATCACTAACATATGATAAAAGGAATACTTGCCATAAAAGTCAATAATAAAAATGGTGCCACAACATCACACAAAAGTATTTAGGGCACAAAACCCATAACAACCTGCATGTATGTGAGATAAACATAGCACTAGAACAACATAAATAACAAAGGCGGCCAGGCCACATAAACTTGAACTTGATAGAGATTGACACATAACCAAACTCCCACATATATATAATAAGTTGGGTCAAACCTCATAAATTTTAAACCCGGGCATGGGGAAGATAACCTCCATCCCAAAAGTAAATAATAAGGGCACATAAACCAAAACCAATGCAAATTATATTACTCTAGGGCTACTAAGTCACACAACAAGCTTAATAGGGAGGCAAATAGAAAGGTATAGTCAGATTTTACAAATTGATTACCACATAAGTGATCATCATTATTATCCACCTCAAAGTAGCATTTAACAACAAATAAGTCCAACATGCACTAAGGCATGAGGAAAAAGTTAAAAGAATATCCTAGATCACCACAAACAAGATAGTTTACATGAACCATGATATCAAAAGATAAGAGAAATGTATAGGCTATTGTCCATAGGACCAAAAGAAAGACAATTTAGGTTATTACTCAATAAAGAATAATAGGAGATGCAAACATACCTCTCACAGAGTCTTAACAAAACAAGATTACTTATGGATCCAAATCTAGGTTTTCAAAGCACCTAATATCATATATGTGAAATTAGGGTCAGAACTACATTGATTATTCAAAACCCTATAAAATTGCCTTTTATTATTAATGAATTTGGTTATCGAATGCATGCTATATTTAGGTTATATTTTCCTGAGTTCAAAACATATTTCATTATATTTTTTAGACTTTTAAATATTTAGTTATGAATTATACAAGTTATTACTTATTTAGATTAATCCATTAAAATAACCTCTTTAAAACGTTAGATTCAGGTGACAAGACCAATACCATAATATAGATGTTGTTTTTCTGAATCCAATGACTATTTATTTGTATTTTTTTGATCAATAATTAATTAGTTATGGATTATATAAATCTGACAAATTAGAAAATCACGATATGCCAAATAAGCAAAAAATAAAGGATTTGAGAGAGAGTGGGCCACCTTCTGACTTGGCACAACTAAGGGTGGCCAAGTCACTGGTCAGTGACTCAATTGACTCGCAATCAAACAAAAAGCAAACATGGGAAAAAGACATTTTTACCCCTGATGTCTAAAACAAACAAAAGATCCAGCATCAGGGTGATATGGTAAATTGCTCAGTGCCCATCTACTTCCTCACAGAACTCAAAGAACTAAGGTTCTAGAGGTCCGATCTAGGGGTCATCCAACACACTACCTTGCACAACTCGGAAAACAAGTACTCAAATCACCTTCGAGAGATCATCACAAACCCAAACACCATAAACTCAAGGCTTGGGGTTATCAGATTCGTCGTTCAACACTTCTTCCAAGACTGGTGAGAAAGGAAAACTAGGGCCCAATAAGATCCAAAGCAAAAACGACAAATAGAATGTGAAATCTCATTTCTTAGTTTAGAGAAGGTCAAAGAGAATTAGGAAAAGAGTCAAAGGAAAGCCAAACACAACAATACCCAAAATTGGCAACTGGTACAGAAAAAGGGGTAAAACTAGAACTCACTGAGATGAGCAGAATTAGCTTGAATAAGAGCTTCCCTAAGCTTCACAGACCAAAATCCCAACCCCAAGATGGAGCCGCGGAGGCAACCAATATGGAGGTAGGTCAGTTCTCGCCAGAAACAAGAGGCAGGGTGGCGGTAGAGTAGGGAGATCGGGTTTTGGTACAAGAGTAGCCAAGGAAAGCCCACAAACAGACTCCTTGAAGACCAGATAAGGTGATGTCATGGTCTTATCAGGGTCTAAAGGCATGTAGTTCACAGAAGAAGGAAAGGGAGGTCGAGGTAGGGCAAAAATAGAGGAGCATGAGGGTTGGTTGCGGTAGGGCATATGATCAGTTGAACCCATGATATATATAGTCACTGGGTTCAAATAGAGATAAGGAAAGAGGGGGAAAAGGAAGCGGAGGAGAAGGAAGACAAGAGAGGGAGAGAAACCCGATGGAAGATCGCTTTTGGGGTCCTCACATAGGATACGTTGAGCTGGACTCCTACCAAAGGTGGGAGATGAGGCGAGTGTCATCCGACCACCAAATTGGAGGGTCTAGGTTAAAGTCGAAAACTTAAGGAAATTAGATTCTAAATCATAGCGTGATAAGGAAATAGAGAAAATAATTTGCATTTAAATAATGTTTGATTAAGTTTCTTTACTAAGAAAATTGAGGGTCCAAACATTAACCAAATTAGGTAAAATTTTGAACAGAGGATAATTAAAGTATGTAGATTCTGAATATGCAATTAGGTTTGCCTTTTTAGAACTTTTAATGTGTTAAATAAATCAATTAGTGAAGTTCTATGCTGTGGTGGTGACTACTGACACAAACAAGGCTTCATCATGGTCGGAACTGGAAGATCCATGCCCTACTCTTTTATTCTATTCACGGTCATTATCTCACTAATGGAGATGAATACAGAAAAGTTAGCATCTTTCGGATTGTTGATTATTCTTGGAGGATTTATCAGCTCTCTCATATTCCTCATGGTCTTCACATTCATTGGCAACTTCCAAGAATCATGTGGGATGAGAACTAGCTGGGGTGCCGCTTTTTTAGCAGAATTTGTAGCACAAATAGCTGTGAGCATTGTGCACCACATCTGTATAATGACATGTTTCATTTTCTTTGATGGTCTCTTGTATGAGGTGAACAAGCTTTCTAGGATGACAATAGTGCAGACTGAATCCAGAACTAAAAGACATTAATTGCTGCATCCATTTGCAAGTGATTACAAATGGTTTCCTTATGTATTTAGTTTGTGATGGATAGTCTGTGTAAGTGCTAATACGGGTGTAAAAAACAGTTATAATAGGTTTACTTGATGGGCCTCACTGAGGCTGATAGAGAGATCAATACCCTTGTGGGGAAGTGAGCACAATTTTTTAACTGTCACCTCTACATTTTTACAAATAAATCAATTAGTATTTTCTCTTTGCTCCTTCATTAATGGTTATAAGATTATCCAAATTTGATTAACTTCACCCACAAGTCATATTTAACGTGTTGAATATGAATTTTTCATCAATTTTACATATTGGAGTTATTTGTGTACTTATTTATTATTTTGAAGGTTCTACACACTTTCTCTCTCATGATTTCATATTTTAATCAAATTTTCTCCAAATTGAGTGAAAATTCACCCAAAGGCATATTTTAATATGTAGATTATGAATCTATGATTATTTTCCACTTTTGGAATCACTAAATATTTTATTTCATCTTTTAAAGGGAAAATACCTTTTCTTATCTAAATAAAATAGATATGGTCAATATTATCCTAAATTGGTGAAACTTCACCTTCAAGCCAAAGCATATCCCACAAAAATGAATATGAGGTTATTCTTATCCAATAAGTTTTCCTTTTGACACATTATCCATTATTTATTATTATTTCTCTCATTAAAAATTCAATGTCTCATTAACATGTTTTAATCATTATTATTGATTCCTTTTTCTCTTCCTTGCACCATAAGGCAAAGTAAAAGATCTAGAATGAATCTACTCTATCATTATCTCACATAAGTTTGTTTATTTTGTATTTTGTGGAAATCAACGCTCATTATTCTCAATTATGAATATTATATGCACATTATTAAATCATGTGACATATATTATGTACCTTTCATTGATTTTATGATTAATTTGAAGGTATTAGGTAATTTTAATTTATATTCTACATTTTAGGGTGATTTATTTATGCATTAACATATTTAAGGTGTCTAAGGAGCATACTCTTATACTTGTTTGGCTAAACCTAAAAGACTAAGGTTTCCAACTTCTTAATTTTGGAATAAGATTAAGTTCTTAGTTTTGATATGTTACAGCATACCTCCCCTTAAAGAGATTTCATCCTAAAAATCTAAACAACTATCTACCACCCCTTAAAAGTTTTCATCATATTAATCTAAGCAAAACTATAGGTACAAAGGTAACTTTGTATATATATCCACAAGGTACCATGCAAAAGGAAACATAACTTGAAAGTCTAACTATGGGACTAAGGGTTACCTTCAACTTGATCATCATCATGGACTTCTTGACCATCCAATGCAAAAACTCTTCCAGCTCGTCTTTACACATGTCTTTTACCATTGTTGTTACCACCATTCTGATGAGGCACTTGAGGTTGTTGTTGTTGAGTCGATACATGACCATTATGAAGCTGAGGGCACCTAGGGCGAATATGTCCAGGTTCATTGCAATGATGACACACAACTCGAAAGTCATGTTGATACTTTGCTTGGTTCTTATCTTGAGAGCACTTCCCTGGATGATGGTAACCATTGCACTTAGCACACTTGTCTTTTCTCTGCTCATCTCCTGAAGGTTTCCTCTTCTTGTCAAACTCCCTTAGTTGAAACCCTGGGTATGTCTCCACGACCAAAGCTTTATCAACCATCTACTGAAAGGTCAAGGGTAGATGTGGGATAAGAGCATGTCCCATATTGTAGTTGAGTCCTTTAAGGAATAGGACAACCCTATGTTCCTCACCCAAACCTACTACATAATGTTCCAACAGTAGAAATGTAACAAAGTGGTTTTTTACTTAATTTCGAGGACGTAATTTCATTTAAGGAAGGTAGGATGTGAGGGACTGGTCTTTTGGACACCTAATGAGACAAATGGATCCTGGTTTTGTATTATATTAGGAGTCCCAAGTGTTTCGATAGATATGGATCTTAATTGGTGTCGGCATCATAATTTGGATCCTTAAGTTTATGTCCGTTTGAGGTATTTATTTAAGTAGTCATACAGTTGTTTTGTACACTAAAGTTTGATGGAGTGTTTATTGGATGACGATAGACTTATAAATAAAATATGGTGATGATAGAGTACTCATAAAAAGTGATATTGAGGTTTGAAAGTGATATCGAAATGTATATAATCATGTATGTTTGGCAATGGTTCAATTACATTAGCTTAAGTGAACAGGTTCCTAGACCCTATGATGTAAGTTTGGATGGCTTAGAAACCTGCTCCTACCCGAGTCTTAATGTAGATCGTGGGTGGATAGGCCACGCTAATCTGACACCCATCCACTACGCGGATCGTGGGGCGAAGGTGGAACTAACTAAGGGTTTAGAAGTGGATACAACTTGTTGGTCCCTCGCACATAAAGGATAACCGATGGATGCGGGAGAATGGCCTTCGTCTTCTCCTTTGCAACCTGTAGAGCACACAAGCTATGGAAACGGAAGCCTGGAGCTTTCCTTGTTCTTTGAGAAGGAGCAAACACAGTAGGGTAGACAGAGGCAGAGGTTCATCACGTAGGATCTGAAGCTTTGTGCAAATCACAAGCCGACGGGAAAGGATAGAGAGCCACTGCAGGCTACGGTGGAGTAACCTTGACCTGGACGACTTCCTTGTGAAAGCAGCGAGTTAGTGGAGACAGGGAGGAGCCGCGAAGATCTAGGTACATAGAACAGACCGTGCTGATGACGGAGATCACAACAAAGATGACGGCGGCAGGTGGCGACGCTTGGGGGCTGGCAGACCGGAGGCGCCCAATAGAATGGCCTTGCCGCAGCCTGAGGAGGTCTGTAAGATCGTGAAAGAGCTCTTGGTAGCCCTAGCAGAGGTCGACGTGGAGAGGAACGCAACCTGTTCATCGCCGGAGCAGAGCCCGACGGTGGCGCAACCGTCTTCAGAAGGTTGAGGCTTCTGGCAGAGGGACGCCCGCGAGATAGAGGAGCAGAGAGAGACCTGAGATGTTGTGAAGGTCCATCTGAGGTCACTGGAGCCGAGGATTTTCTTAGGAGAGGATGCTTTGCACCTTGGCTCAGTCGGCTGGTCATCCGGTTGGTCACCATGGTCCAATCTCATGGCGGCGTCCAACACACAGGGATCAGAGTCCCGCAGCGGCTGCGTGACCGCTGGGAGAAGCGAGAAGAAGAAGGAGAGCTAAACCAGGAATTGGCTGGTCCAAAGCAGCAGACTGGGTTCAGGAGACGTGAACCAACCGCAGCCAAGCGAGAAGAGCCGCGGCAGCTGGAGCCACGTGGCTCACCGTAATTGGCCCAATAAAGGTAATACCTCAATAATGCTCAATTCGTATATAATTCCTAGTAATTAGCTCTGTTGTCAGAAAATTACAAATAATATACCAAAATGTTCAAAAAAATGCGTAGAACAATCTGGAACTATAATATCAGGCTTTTGATGCTCAAATCTTAGTGATATCATGAAAGATGTGTAATGCTTGTTTAGTGGATAATAAATAGCAAATGATGACATAAAATTATGGAAAAATTTCAGTAACTCCATAATAATGTTTATAATGCACTTGATGTCAAGGATGATCATGTTGATGTACGAAATCATGTAATTTGCTTAATATGTCTAATTAGGGCTTTTAATCCTAAATACAATGCAATTAATGCATACATGCTCAATAAATGGTGAAATTCACAGAGAAATCTCATATCAGTATATTGAACCTCAGTTTTAATTATGAGATCATATGATGAACAAAATCCATGTTATATGAAGAGAATCCTTAATACATGTAACCTAAGGTTAACATGTGCACAAAAAGGATATGGAACCTAACGTTCAGATAATGAACCATAATCTAGAAAATGACATCAGTAAGATAAATATAAGACAAGAATGCAAGTAATGATGAGAATATCCTAATGAGACAAGTAAAACCCTAATGAACACGATTAGGGTTAAGATGAGATGTAAGATAATGAGAACCTGATGAGAGTATGTGATCTTGTCTTGATCAGGGTTGACCAAAGATATAGATGACATGAGGAATATGTGATTAGGATATCTCTTTGGAAGGTACGCCATTACCTCTTACTTGGCTTATTATACAATATGCTTGTGTTATATGCATAGTAAAATACTTGGCATATGGTATTGGATAAAATGATTGTTATTGTATGATACGTTGGTTGGTTTTCTATACTTACTGCTATGAGTACATCAAACATAACATCTCTGTTCCATTATATGAAAGCACCAACTCTTTGGCAGTGTGCTTGGAAGTGACCGAACTCTTTGGTAGTGGTCACATTGTACATATGGAAGCACCAACTCTTTGGTAGTGTGCTTGGACCCAACTCTTTGGTAGTGGTCACTGTGTGCATATGATCCAACTCTTTGGTAGTGATCATAAAGGCCTTGAGATATAATGGAAAATAAGCTTAAAAAATGTGTTCTCTTTTGTTAATGAATATCTTTGCGCAAGTATATGCTTTTCCTTATATTCTTCTGTTACTGCTAAGTATATTAGTTTTATCTTATTGCCAAGATATGATGAGAGGTATATAAAAAGACACGTAGGCGTACTCAGTACAATATTCATGAAATATTGTGCTGACGTGTACCGCATGTAATCTTTTTGTTTAGGTTGGTTATGCTCTTGAAGATCCAGGAAAGTGAGAGTTGTGTGGCGAGTTGATGTACAGGTGGACCTGTTGTCTTAAGATCATGTTGTTTAGTTGTAGTACATGTATATGTTATAGTTTACCTTGCAATATGTAATATCAAATGTTGTAACAATTCATGTTGTAATTATATGTTGAATGGTGAACATGTGTGTATGGTTTTATTATTGTTCATGTACATGTGCTACTGATTGTTTCCTTATGACTTCCTCTGATTTTCTCCTTCTTAGCCTGGTGTGGGGTGTTTAAATTGGGATTCTCGCTGAGGTGAGGTTTTCAATTTGAACGTCACACATTAGATTAAGTTTTAGAAAATCCGGGGACGTCACAGGTGGTATCAGAGCATGAAAAATAGCAAAGCCTAACATTTGCTCATTATGCAACTCAAAACTAAAGAACCTTGAACTTAATAATATCTTTAGGGTTAGATTAGTCGTCTTTTAGAGACTAGATCTGACCTAGCCTCTAGGTTATCACCTAGATGTCCGAGAACTAGGTCTAGACTGGTGCTTGTTGAGTAGCAAGTCCTTAGATGTCGTTCTTTCCTTATAGTACAGCGGTATGGGACGTTGTACTATTTGGAAATGACATGCATCAAGGGAAGAGAAACCCTAGACATATTGCGCACGTTGTCTAGAGTAGCTACACTAGTCTACCCCTTGTTCTCACCCTTTTCACTAATTTTCATGACACTTGACTCTCTACTATGTGTGGGACACTCGTTTTCTAGATTTGGTTTTGGATTCCAATCGGATCGAACCTTGATAGTTTTCTCTGACGCATGTTTTATCGGAGAAAAACTATATAATATTTTATTATGTATATGTATTACAAAAATTTGTCCCCACACATGTACGAGTAGGAGGTGATCATGCAACCTAAGTGAAAGTGAATGACATTAGTCTAGAAGAGAGAGTAATTCTAGATTAGATGTCTAGAGCCTTTTTGATATATATGATAGATGGAATAGATGAAATAAGTTATGATGTAAGTCTTATATAGAAGACATAAGATGGTTATGATGATCTATGTTTGTTTTCGAGGACCTATAGTTCAGTTTGGAGGATTTGAGATGAGTTTTGATGATGCAAGTATGCTTTCTTTAATGAGATAAGATAAGTTTAGCTAAGACAAGGTTGCGAGTCAGCATGAGCCTCAAGCTCTTTTACAAAGGAGGACCACTAGTGTTGGGACCAATTTTAGGGTTAACTCCAGAGAGAGTGAGACCTGTTGGGAGAAGGTCAGAGAACCTAGACTCCACGACATGAGAAATATGAGATATGTGATATGATATGTCCTAAACTAGAATACTCCTGAGTGATTGAGTTGAGTTGCTATATGTATGATTCCTATAGTCTTTTTGAACCCTAGATGTCCTTGGGAAGACCAAACCCTAGAGACAAAGAGAGGCTGGTTATGTGTGCATATGTGAATATGGATATGAGTGCCTGCCATTCGGGTGAGGGGGGAGAGCCCAAGACCCTGGAGGAGGTAGCTATGTTAGTTTCTGTGAAGCCTCATGCTTGGGTTGGTGGTTTCCCACATAGGAATCTAGTGGTGTATATAAGAGAGTTTTGGGCAAGCATATCTCTTGGGTAAAGACCTATGAAGAGTATGTCATAGCATGTTTTGGTTTGTGCTTATGTAGCTAGAGCTAGTAACGCAATCGACTAGTGCCAATGAGGTAATCTAAGAACCCTAGACTAAGAGGGGAAAGATAAAATAACACATATGAGACACTCATAGAGTTGAGTCAGCTCAGAGAGACTGAGCATGACATTACCCTCATGATATGGGTCAGGAGAACCTCAGTTGGACTAATTGAAGTTTTGATATATGTTTGAGAAGCCACTCATATAAATTTGTTTAACACAACCATGATATATATATATATGTAAGATGTGATCTAATCTTGATACATGATATATAGATATGATATGATGGAAACCTAGAGATGGTTTGATATATCTTTATGTAAATATGGTTAACCATGTAAATCAATAATGATGATAAGGTGATATTGTTGGTTAATCTTGTGATGAAATCACTAGTAAATCTTGTAATTTGATATGAACAATGGAATAAGATCATATGAATGAAACATGTTCCATGAAGTGTTAACCTTTAATGCTTAATAAAGATAAAAATATAGTTTGACAGTTAGCACAACATAATGCTTATGACACCTTGATAATGAATTATTTTTAGTTAACTTCTTTGGATCATGGTAATATGATGTGGGAACCCTAGCGTATGGGTAAAGATAAAGATGCAACCCTAATATATGAGATATGAAATGACTTAACTAAAGTTTTCAAACCTTGAATGGATTGTTTGTGCACCCAAGATGGTTGTAATCCCCCTAATAGTGCTTTGGATACATGGTTCTAGGTAACCTTTGTGGATATGTTACACATAGAATAGTACCTATATGTGGATGAAGGTAAGATAAATTTTTCCCTAAAAGTATGAGTATGGTTACTTTCGAGGATGAAAGTTCCTTTAAGATGTATATGAGATGTGACAAAGTGGTTTTGACTTAATTTCGAGGACGTAATTTCATTTAAGGAAGGTAGGATGTGAGGGACTGGTCTTTTGGACACCTAATGAGACAAATGGATCCTGGTTTTGTATTATATTAGGAGTCCCAAGTGTTTCGACAAATATGGATCTTAATTGGTGCCGGCATCATAATTGGGATCCTTAAGTTTATGTCTGTTTGAGGTATTTATTTAAGTAGTCATACACTTGTTTTAATACACTAAAGTTTGATGGAGTGTTTATTGGATGAAGATAGACTTATAAATAAAATATGGTGATGATAGAGTACTCATCGAAAGTGATATTGAGGTTTGAAAGTGATATCAAAATGTATATAATCATGTATGTTTGGCAATGGTTCAATTACATTAGCTTAAGTGAACAGGTTCCTAGACCCTATGATGTAAGGTTGGATGTCTTAGAAACCTGCTCCTACCTGAGTCTTAATGCAGATCGTGGGTGGATAGGCCACACTAATCTAACACCCATCCACTACGCGGATCGTGGGGCGAAGGTGGAATTAACTAAGGGTTTAGAAGTGGATACAACTTGTTGGTCCCTCGCACATAAAGGATAACCGATGGATGAGGGGGAACGACCTTCGTCTTCTCCTTTGCAACCTATAGAGCACACAAGCTATGGAAACAGAAGCCTGGAGCTTTCCTTGTTCTTTGAGAAGGAGCAAACATAGTAGGGTAGATGGAGGCAGAGGTTCATCACGTAGGATCTGAAGCTTTGTGCAAATCACAAGCCGACGGGAAAGGATAGAGAGCCACCGCAGGCTACGGTGGAGTAACCTTGACCTGGATGACTTCCTTGTGAAGGCAGTGAGTTAGTGGAGACAGGGAGAAGCCACGAAGATCTAGGTACATAGACCAGACCGTGCTGATGGCGGAGATCACAGCAAAGATGACGGCGACAGGTGGCGACGCTTGGGGGCTGGCAGACCAGAGGCACCCTACAGAATAGCCTTGTCACAACCTGAGGAGGTCTGTAAGACCGTGAAAGAGCTCTTGGTAGCCCTAGCGGAGGTCGACATGGAGAGGAGTGCAGCCCGTTCATCGCCAGAGCAGAGCCCGACGGCGGCGCAACCGTCTTCAGAAGGTTGAGGCTTCGGGCAGAGGGACGCCCGCGAGATAGAGGAGCAGAGAGAGACCTGAGATGTTGTGAAGGTCCATCTGAGGTCGCTGGAGCTGAGGATTTCCTTAGGAGAGGATGCTTTGCACCTTGTCTCATTCAGCTGGTCATCCGGTTGGTCACCATGGTCCAATCTCATGGCGGCGCCCAACACACAGGGATCAGAGTCCTGCAGCGGCTGCGTGACCGCTGGGAGAAGCGAGAAGAAGAAGGAGAGCTAAACCAGGAATTGGCTGGTCCAAAGCAGCAGACCGGGTTTAGGAGACGTGAACCAACCGCATCCAAGTGAGAAGAGCCGCGGCAGCTGGAGCCACGTGGCTCACCGTAATTGGCCCAATAAAGGTAATACCTCAATAATGCTCAATTCGTATATAATTCCTAGTAATTAGCTCCGTTGTCAGAAAATTACAAATAATATATTGAAATGTTCAAAAAAATGCGTAGAACAACCTGGAACTATAATATCAGGCTTTTGATGCTCAAATCTCAGTGATATCATGAAAGATGTGTAATGCTTGTTTAGTAGATAATAAATAGCAAATGATGACATAAAATTATGGAAAAATGTTAGTAACTCCATAATAATGTTTATAATGCACCTGATGTCAAGGATAATCATGTTGATGTACGAAATCATGTAATTTGCTTAATATGTCTAATTAGGGCTTTTAATCCTAAATACAATGCAATTAATGCATACATGCTCAATAAATGGTGAAATTCACAGAGAAAGCTCATATCAGTATATTGAACCTCAATTTTAATTATGAGATCATATGATGAACAAAATCCATGTTATATGAAGAGAATCCTTAATACATGTAACCTAAGGTTAACATGTGCACAAAAAGGATATGGAACCTAACGTTCAGATAATGAACCATAATCTAGAAAATGACATCAGTAAGATAAATATAAGACAAGAATGCAAGTAATGATGAGAATATCCTAATGAGACAAGTAAAACCCTAATGAACACGATTAGGGTTAAGATGAGATGTAAGATAATGAGAACCTGATGAGAGTATGTGATCTTGTCTTGATCAGGGTTGACCAAAGATATAGATGACATGAGGAATATGTGATTAGGATATCTCTTTGGAAGGTACGCCATTACCTCTTACTTGGATTATTATACAATATGCTTGTGTTATATGCATAGTAAAATACTTGGCATATGGTATTGGATGAAATGATTGTTCTTGTATGGTACGTTGGTTGGTTTTCTATACTTACTGCTATGAGTACATCAAACATAACATCTCTGTTCCATTATATGAAAGCACCAACTCTTTGGCAGTGTGCTTGGAAGTGACCGAACTCTTTGGTAGTGGTCACATTGTACATATGGAAGCACCAACTCTTTGGTAGTGTGCTTGGACCCAACTCTTTGGTAGTGGTCACCGTGTGCATATGATCCAACTCTTTGGTAGTGATCATAAAGGCCTTGAGATATAATGGAAAATAAGCTTAAAATATGTGTTCTCTTTTGTTAATGAATATCTTTGCGCAAGTATACACTTTTCCTTACATTCTTCTGTTACTGCCAAGTATATTAGTTTTATCTTATTTCCAAGATATGATGAGAGGTATATAAAAAGACACGTAGGCGTACTCAGTACAATATTCATGAAATATTGTGCTGACGTGTACCGCATGTAATCTTTTTGTTTAGGTTGGTTATGCTCTTGAAGATCCAGGAAAGTGAGAGTTGTGTGGCGAGCTAATGTACAGGTGGACCTGTTGTCTTAAGATCCTGTTGTTTAGTTGTAGTACATGTATATGTTATAGTTTACCTTTCAATATGTAATATCAAATGTTGTAACAATTCATGTTGTAATTATATGTTGAATGATGAACATGTGTGTATGGTTTTATTATTGTTCATGTACATGTGCTACTGATTGTTTCCTTATGACTTCCTATGATTTTCTCCTTCTTAGCCTGGTGTGGGGTGTTTAAATTGGGATTCTCGCTGAGGTGAGGGTTTGAATTTGGACATCACACATTAGATTAAGTTTTAGAAAATCCGGGGACGTCACAAGAAACTTTTACACAAAAGCATAAACGAATAAGGAACCTTGCTGCAAGTTGTAGAACTCTGCTTCTTTCTTATTTATGGCATTAGTGCAGATATACTTCCCATGAAAAAGCACAAAGAATTTCTCCCAGGTTAGTGTTGAGATATCACATCTCCTTCCTATCTCGTTCCACCAAACTTGAGCAGGTCCACCCAAAACATGAAGCAAACCTAACCTTCTGGTGGGGAGGGCAAGACATACCATCAAAGGTCCTCTCTAAGTCTAACACCCAATCATCAAATTTATCAACCATCTTTATTTCACCTTCACCCTTGAAGGAAGGTGGTTGCATCTTCATGAACTCCTTGATTGAGAACTCCTTAGGCTTTTTAGGCACAGACAAGTCTTTCATCTTCCCTGCCATGGAAGAAGCAAAAAGTTTTTGAAACATGGACAACTCTTGCTCTGGAGTCATAACTATTACCAAACCAACAGAAGTTGGGGTCTACTGAGGTATCTTGTAAAAATACTAATTGTCAACAGTCGAGTTATCTCCCGCCATTAGTTTTTGTTTTACATGCACAAGGCAAGGATACTAGGTATAAGCAACCTATGGAAAAAGGTAAACATCATAATGGAAACAAGTATGAAATAGTTAGATAACCAACAGCTACAAGCTCTGATACCATGTTGTAAGGAGTGGGATCCCTCCCATAGGGATCCACTCCCTACTAAAAATAAAAAGGCAACATCCACCAATAATTTTTTTTTCTCAAAAAGGGATGAAACTAAATTTATTTAACATGATTGTATCATAACACAAAGTAGAAACAAAATTGAAAGATATATCTAACCATTACAAGCTTCTTATCATACTAAACTTTCACCATGCAGGGTGACATAAAGGAAAACTAACTACATAATTAGGACTAGCTGAGGATCGCCTAACAACTTCAAACAAAGTCTCCCACAAAGTCAACTACACTTGTTGTGGTCCAAGTCCTCCTAGACTTCCTTCTCCTTGTCCACCACCAGGGGTTAGGAACGTACCCCACAAAAGGAAAAGAAAAGATGATATCAAAAAAATCTGGTATGAGCATACTAAAAAGAAATTGAGCAATATATATTAGGAAAGAGGTACATCAAGTATAGAAGGCTTCCCATGAAAAAGGTAAGAACTACCCAAATAGGCATAAAATGAAAGAGTCACTGACATATGATAAAAGGAATACTTGCCATAAAAACCAATAATATAAGTGGTCCACAAAAGCACACGAAATCATTTAGGGCAAAAAACCCATAACAACCTGCATGTAGGTGAGATATTCATAGCACTAGAACAACATAAATAACAAAGGCAGCCAAGCCACATAAACTTGAACCTGATAGAGATTGGCACATAACCAAACTCCCAAGTGTATATCATAAGTTGGGCCAAACCTCATAAATTTGAAACCCAGGCATAGGGCACATAACCTCCATCCCAAAAGTAAATAATAAGGGCACATAACCTAAAACTAATGCAAATTATATTAGTCTAGGGCTACTCAGTCACACAACATGCTTAATAAGGAGGCAAGTAAAAAGGTATAGTCAGATTTTACAAATTAATCACCACATAAGTTATCATCATTATCATCCCCCTAAAAGTAGGCATATAACAACAAAAAAGTCCAACATGCACTAAGTCATGAGTAAAAGAGTTAAGAGAATATCCTAGATAACCACAAACAAGATAGTTCACATCAACCATGATATCAAAAGATAAGAGCAACGTATATGCTATTGTCCATAGGACCAAAAGAAAGACAATTTAGGTTATTACTCAATAAAGAAGAATAGGGGATGCAAACATACCTCTCACAGAGTCTTAATAAAACAAGATTACTTCTATATTCAAATCTAGGTTTCTAAAGCACCTAATATCATATATGTGAAATTAGGGTTAGAACTACATTGATTATTCAAATCCTAAAAATTGCCTTTTTATTAGTAATGAATTAGGTTATTGAATACATGCCATGTTTTAGTTATATTTTCTTGAGTTCAAAACATATTTTATTATATTTTTTGACTTTTAAATATTTCGTTATGAATTATACACATTATTACTTATTTAGATTACTCCTTTAAAATCACCTCTTTAAAACATTAGATTAAGGACCAATACCATAAGATAGATCTTATTTTTCTAAATCCAATGAATATTTTTTTGTATTTTTCTGATCACTAATTAATTAGTTATGGATTTTACAAATCTGACCAATCAGAAAATCACGATATGCTAAGCAAAAAATAAAGGATTTGAGAGAGAGTGTGGGTTGAGCCACTGACTTGGCCCAACTAGGGGTGTCCAAGTCACCGGTCAGTGACTCAGTTGACTCGCACTCAAACAAAAAGAAAACATGGCTAAAAGACATTTTTACCCTTGATGTCTAAACCAAAAAAAATATCCAGCGTCAGGGAAATATGATAAATTGCTCAGTTCCCATCTACTTCCTCATGGAATTCAAAGAACTGAGGTTCTGGAGGTCCGATCTAGGGGTCATCCAACACTCTACCTTGCACAACTCAGAAAACAAGTACTCAAATCACCTTCGAGAGATCACCATGAACCCAAACACCCCAAACTCAAGTCTTGGGGTTATTAGATTCGTCGTTCAACACTTCCACCAAGACTGGTGAGAAAGGAAAACTAGGGGCCAGCAAGAACCAAAGCAAAAAGGGAAAATAGAACGCAAAATCTCATTTCATAGTTTAGAGAAGATCAAAGTGAATTAAGAAAAGAGTTGAAGGAAAGCCAAACGCAAAAATACCCACAATCGACAACTAGTAAAGAAAAAGGGGCAAAACCAAAACTCACTGAGATGAGCATAATTGGCTTGAATAAGAGCTTCCCCGAGCTTCACAGAGAGAATCCCAACTCAAGCTGGAGCCCCGGAGGCAACATGTATGATAGTAGGCCAGTTCTCACTATAAACAAGAGGCATGGTGGAGATAGAGTAGGGAGTGGGTTCTATTACAAGAGTAGCTAAGGAAAGCCCACGAAAAACTCCTTGAAGATTAGAGAAGGTGATGGCATGGTCTTATCAGGGTCTGGAGGCCTACAGTTCACGGAAGAAGGAAAGGGAGGTCAAGGCAGGGCAGAAACATAGGAGTATGAGAGTTGGCTATAGTAGGGCATATGATCATGGGAAACCCAAGATATATATAGTCGTTGGGTTTGGATAGAAATAGGGAAAGCAGGGGAAAAGGAAGCGGAGGAGAAGGAAGAAGGGAGAGGGAGAAAGACCTGAGGGAAGATTTCTTTTGGGGTCCTCACACGGGACACGTCGAGCTGGACTCCTACCAAAGGTAATAGATGAGCTGAGCTCCATCCTATTACCAAATTGGAGGGTCTAGGTTAAACCCAAAAACTTAAGGAAATTAGATTCTAAATCATAGTGTGACAAGGAAATCAAGAAAATAATTTTCATTTAAATAATGTTTGATTAACTCTCTTTACTAAGCAAATTGAGGGTCCAAACATTAACCAAATTAGGTGAAATTTTGCACAGATGCTAATTAAGCATGTGGGTTCTGAATATGCAATTAGATTTGCCTTTTGAGAACTTTAAATGTGTTAGATAAATCAATTACTATTTTTTCTTTCCTCCTTCATTAATGGTTATAAGATTATCCAAATTTGATGAAACTTTACCCACAAGTCATATTTAATGTGTTGGATACGACTTTGCCATCCATTTTACATGTTGGATTTATTTATGTACTTATTTAATATTTTGAAGGTTCTACACACTTTCTCTCTCCTAATTTCATCTTTTGATCAAACTTTATCCAAATTGAGGGAAAATTCACCCAAAGGCATATTTTAATATGTAAATTATGAATCTAAGATTATTTTCCACTTTTGGAATCTATAAATATTTTAATTAATATTTTAAAGGGAAAACACCTTTTCTTATCTAAATAAAATAGATATGGTTATTATTATCCTAAATTGGTGAAACTTGGCCTTCAAGCCAAAGCATATCCCAAGAAAATGAATATGAGGTTATTCTTATCCAATAAGTTTTTCTTTTAACATATTATCCATTATTTCTTATTATTTCTCTCATTAATAATTCAATATCTCATTAACATGTTTTAATCATTATTATTGATTCCTTTTTCTCTTCCTTGCACCATAAGGCAAAGGAGAAGATCTGGAACGGATCTACTATATCATTGTCTCACATAAGTTTGTTTACTTCGTATTTTGTGGAATTAGAGCTCATTATTCTCAATTATGAATATTATATGCACATTATTACATCATGTGACATGTATTATGTACCTTTCATTGAATTTATGATTAGTTTGAAGGTATTGGGTAATGTTAATTTATATTCTACATTTTAGGGTGATTATTCATGCATTAACATATTTAAGGTCTCTAAAGAGCGTACTCTTATCCTTGTTTGGATAAACCTCAAAGGCTAAGGTTTCTAACTTCTTAACCCTGTAATAAGATTAAGTTCTTGGTTTCAGTATGTTACACAAACATTGGATTCTTACCCACACATTGTGTCCTTTTAAGTTTCAAGAAATCCTCTTTACATTATTTATATTTAGATTAAGCTTCATGCCATAATTTCTTTTTCTTTAATCACCATATGCCCATGTTGCAATGAGTTGGATATGATTTTCATCATTTCAAATGGTAATATTAGTACATTTTTTATCATTCATTTGCCACTTTATACATGGTCCTTGTTCAAATAGTACGACCTAATATAAATTATGTACATCACATCAACTTTTATCTCATTCTTTTCATCATGATTTCTTATTTATTATGCTCTTTAGATTGCTTATAGTTGAATACTTTGTCAGAATACTCAAAAGGACAACAATCTAAGAGTTCTAGACTTATCCTTCCCTCAATACTTCAGGACCCATCCTGATAATCAAACCTTAATTGACCATTAGGATAGATCCTTAGCCAAAACCCAACTTAAATCTAATATATATAAAAAATGAGCGAAAAAAATCTGCATAAGACAATCTGGATAAAGAACTGGTTACAACATCTACCACACTTCACATGAAATTTATAAAATATGTATTTCATTATATTAGAGCCATTCCAAAAGAGGACATGGTAAGATCACAAAATTAAATTCCCTTGTTAACTTTGTCAAAGTAAGATTACAACATGAGATGTACTCATGCAACTGAAATATCATAAAGGTACTAGCTCCAATTAAAACTCGTATTTGTTAGAAAACATCGCATAAAACAACCTAACATGTAGTTCATCAACTATGCATACATCTTTCAGGAAAGTGAGAGTACAAGGACACTCTAGACTTAACTATATTTGAGACCCCTAGTCCCAATGATATGATATAAAAAAACTAACATTCTATCACTTACAAGCATAATATGATCAACTTCTCTAGAGGTATATTAATGAACATTTAAACATCATTACACAAAATATATGCTTCAAGTACTACTTGTCATAACTAGATATGTTTGTTTAGAAAATACAAAATCTCTTCACATGGATGTCACTAGTCAGTATAAGGGACAATACCATGTGTGTGCCTAAACCATACACTTATATGTACAAAGTAGGAAACATATAATATTTGCAACAAGTAAATGAATATAATTGTGCTTCCATGTGATTCGTCAATTAAACCTAAATATATATGTTGCACAACTAGCTTACATATTTTATTATTACCCTGGGGAGTTTGAGGTATACCATTTAGACTCCAAATGACCAGTGCTAAGTCAAAATCAGTTCTGTACAAGATCTAGGAGAGACGAAATCCTAAGATCTTGTCGCCCTCAGTCAATATGAATCAACTGCAATGACATATGAGTCAAAGTGCAAACAACCTAGTCTACCCTTGGTATATAGGTCACGACACTTGTAATCGGGGTATAAAAACCCTATCACTCGAGGTACAACCTTAGTTGTCAATGTACTGAAGGTACTTGTAGTTGATGAAGATCTACCACTTATCTCCATAAAGGTAGTACTTCCAAATCTTCAAAGCATGGACCACAATTGCAAGCTCAATATCAAGTGTTGGGTAGTTCTCCTGATGTTTCTTAAGTTGTCTTGAAGCAAAAGAAATCACGTTCTTGTCTTACATCAGCACACATTCCAAGCCATTCTTCGATGCATCACTGAAGACAATGTATCGCTTCCCTTGTTTTGGCAGAACTAACTCTGGTGCACTGGTCAACTTCTCCTTTAGCAACTGAAAAGAAAGATGACACTTATCATCCCAGATAAAAGGTACACCTTTCTTCATTAACTTTGTAAGGGGCAATGCCACAACACTGAAGTTCTTAATGAACCTCATGTAGTAGCCAGGTCTAGACAACTATGAACCTCAGTCAGTATCTTAGGCTTCTCCCATTCGAACACTGATTGTATCTTCTTCGGGTCCACAATAATGCCCTTAGAAGATACCATGTGCCCAAGAAAAGACATCTTCCTCAGATAGAACTCACACTTGTTGAACTTAGCATACAACTTGTGTTATCTCAACAATGTCAACACTTGGCCTAGATACTGCTCATGTTGTTGTCTGTTTCTGAAGTATATCATGATGTACTCGATGAACACCACCACAAACTGATCAAGGTATGGCCTGAACACTCGGTTCATTAGATCCATAAAGTTTGTCGGTGTGTTTGTCAATCAAAATGGCATGACCAAAAACTTATACTGACCTTACTTAGTCCATAATGATGACTTGGGTATGTCATCCACCTTGATCCTCAACTGATGATAAGCTGATCTCACATATATCTTCGAAAACACTACAACACCTCTCAACTAATCAAACATATCATCTATCCTTGGTAACGAGTACTTGTTCTTGATGGTGACCTTGTTCAACTATTGGTAATCTATGCACAACCTCATAGAACCGTGCTTCTTATTCATGAGCAACATGGGAGAACCCTAAGGGGAGGTGCTCAGTCTACTAAAGCCTTTCTCTAACAACTCTTACAATTGCTTCTTCAACTCCTGCATCTTTTTTAGTGCCGTCCTATATGGTGAATGTCCTATAGGTTGCGTTCCAAGAATAATATTATCTCAAAATCTATCTCTCAGTGAGGGGGGACACCAAGAAACTCTTTAGGGAAAACATTCTCAAACTCTAAAACCACATGTACCTCTTGAATACTATGATTCCCTTACTTGGTACCACAACGTGTGCCAAGAAAGTCTCACAACCCTACCTCATCAACCTCTCTACTATCATAGCTGACACAAAGCATGTTGAAAGAATAATCCTATCTCCTAGGAAGACCCACGAAACATCACCATCATGGAGCGTCTCCACCTTGAAACTACAGTCCAAGACTACCTAATATTTCTCCAAGGTATCCATCCCAAGGATTACATCAAACATGTGCATGTAAAGTGGCATAATATCCACTTGAATGATGTGTCCCAAGAAAGAAATAACACAAGATGGACACACCTCCCACAACTCTACAGAACCAACAAGAGGGGTTTCTAACTGAAGAATATCATATCTACTAACAACAGGCAGATAACAACTATCTATCACCTCTATGGTGATAAAATAGTGTGTCACAACTGGGTCAACTAAAACATATACAAAAGAAGAAGCAAACAAATCAAAATTAAAAAGCTCCATCAAACCTATCATGATTTGTTGATGAACCACTCCCTCTAACTGACTTATATCATAGAATCGAATTGTCATGTGTTGTTGTCCATGTCCTCTACTATCTTATCCATAGGATCTTGCCTATGATGCCTGACTATGTCCTCCGCCACCACCACTACTGAAATGTTATTGTTGAGAACCCCACTAACTTTGCCTTGATAGCTATGTCACCTCCTCGTCATAGGGCAAAACAACCTCATATGTCCGGTCTATTTCCACTTTTAACATGTCTTAGCCTCATACCATACCCTAGATGACCCTATCACTGACACTGGCATTGCACTGCATGCTCTAGATGGTGGGAAACTATAGCCTCTGCCCTTTCTCGTGGACCACTAAGACAACACCACTGACCTATGCTTAAAGAAAGTTGACCGTTGTTGTGACTGAGGTGAATAAAACCTTGGTTTCTTAAAGCTACCAGATGACTACCCATGGAACTGAACTGGAAACTTTTTAGTGTTGGATTCCCCTAGAACTAAACTGGACTCTTCTTAGCATTGGCTTCATGCTTCTTGATACGATCCTCCTCACTGACTCCACAAAGGTAGAGTCTATTCTCCAAGGCAGACACTATCATCATCAAATTTGTGCTGAAACCCTTCTGAAACTGCCAGATCCTCTCCTTATCCATTACTTCCAGGTGAGGATAGAACCTCAAAAGCTCCATGAACTGCACCTCATACTCATTGATCAACATCGATCCCTGACAGATCTTCTCAAACTGCAATATCTTCTCGTTAAGATACATTTACGGGAAGTATTAGCTCAAAAACTCCCACCAAAACTCCTCCCAATTGATGACTACTCTATGTCTCTTCTCATCCTCAATGGCCCACTAATGGCCAACACTACCCTTTAGTAGATACACTACATGTTTCACCTTGTCCTCATCTAGGATATTGAGGATTTTGAAAGCCTTCTCAAGATCTATCAACCACATTTCCACATATGTCGGATCCCAGCGTACTCAATCACCCCCACACATCTTAGATGCTCAAACATCTTCCCAGAACCCTAGCATTCCACGTTAGAGACAGTTGCCCTTGCTTGAGGTACGAGCCTCTATCTGCCATATGCATAACCATGGCCATCAACTATCCAAACATGGACTAAAACGATGGTTGTCCATGGTTGCTGGGTTAAACTGAGGCACCATGGTATACTCTGATCCCATCTATGGCACTCTATCTTTGTGTGCTTGCCTCCTCGTGCCACCTCCTAGTAGAATAAAACTACTCTCACCATATTCTTTGTGGTCTCCAAAAATATCTACATAAGCATTAGTTATAATTAGATATGTTGGATGACACAAGAATAGACACAAACCCTAGTCCTATATCATTGTACACTCAGTGAACCTAGAGCTATGATACCAACCAAACTATAACAACTCCAATGCACACAAATGAGATTACTCAAAACAAAACATGCAATCAACAACTAAATAACCACATGATGCAGAAGTAGGTAAGTTAAAACTGTTATCATATAACTATTATGAGTGGAAATATATTACAACAAGTCCCAAAAACCTATATCACATCACATACTATAATAGGTATTTACATCTATTTGATGGCCATCTTCCACAATGAATGTTTAACATATATCTTGTTTCACATATACATGTCACATATGTACAAACCTTGGCATACTATCAAAACACGTGTCAATATACTTCTCATTCCTAAGAGTATAGGGACAACACTAGGACTCTACTACAACAAAAACTAGCAACTATCCAACCTTCTGTCTACTGATCTCCTAGTCGCTCTTCCTCAACAATATGATCCTGACCACACTGTTGATGACCACTTAAAAAGATTTGGTAACCCATGAGGTGAGACCAATGTCCTAGAGAGATATATAACTCTCAGTCAACGGTTATTGTCACAGCAAGATATACCATTATTGAACATGATGAGCGGATTTAGCCAAATCAATTATTAAAATGATTACATAGATTAAGCAGGATACATAGCTATAATAGATAAGCATAGTATCATGATTAGAAGGAATATGAAAAACATCTATAATAGTTGATTTCTCCTACCGTTATTATAAAACAACTAAGCAATATAAGAAACAAGGTAAGGGTAAACACCCAATGTGAAGCGTGTTTAACCCTAAGCAGATATACTACACGGTTGTATTATGTCTTTTATTATTGTCCTAAGGAACTGAGGTATACCACTCAATTCCAAATCAGTGCCATACAAGATCTAGGATGACTTGGAATCCAAGATCTTCTCCCCACTCAATTAGTACAAGTGAACACCACAGTGACATATAAAGTCAAATTGCAAAACACCTAGCCCGCCTTGGTATATAGGTCACCACGCTAGACACCAGGGTAAGAAGCTA
This sequence comes from Alisma plantago-aquatica, assembly GCA_963693085.1. NCBI lineage: Eukaryota > Viridiplantae > Streptophyta > Magnoliopsida > Alismatales > Alismataceae > Alisma > Alisma plantago-aquatica. The sequence continues at coordinate 302,713,472 of OY856409.1, read as the reverse complement.
TGCCACTAAGGTACAATCACCATTTCCCTCAAAATATCATGTATATAAATCTATGAGATACGATTGTATCCATTCTCATACTAAGGCATGACTGTAGCCTTCCTCCATACACCTTGAGAACAAGATGACAAGGATATAAGGTCATTTGCACCTCACATAATCAACAATATGATCTTCGAGTTTCCCTTAGGAATACTTCTTTCGCCATCCAATAAGTCTTGAAACTGGAATGGATCTATTTCCAGGACAACTACATGATTAGGGTTTCACTTGATTAGTAAGAGCCACTTGGTATCTTTTAACTTCATCAATCAAGTTACAAGCAAACCTTCAAAAGAATTCTATGAAGCATGGGTAGAGTGCAGCTTCAGAAGATATAAAATGTATTAAACATAAAACTTATCATATCACAACATGGTATTGTCCATTTCCACTCACTGAGATCATCACCGTTATCACATTACATTTGGACACCAATCCCTTATCATGTCACATAGAGGATATCACCTCAAATAGGGAACAAGACCATGCTCAAGGTCATAGAGATATCACATCATTTCCTACAAGATAATCATTATCTCTCCATGTCGTAATAAGGATCAACATCATACACATGACAAATAAGTGTTTCAACAACCATTTAATAGCTATGATGCTTTTCTAATAGCAAATCGGGGTTACAACATTGAGAGAGAGAGAAAGTACTCCATCAACATGCTAATTACTCAAGCAAGCTAATAATTATCATAATGTGCTTGAAATTAGGGTTAGGTTCACATTATAATCCAAATTAGGGTTATAAAATAGCAAAGAGAAGCAAACGCTAATTATCATAATCTCCAACAATCTTATAAGCACTTAGGTCAAACATTCCCAACATAGAGTCATCAAAACTTCATGCATATGGACCAAAAAACACCATCAGTTGCATAGAATCAAAGGTGTCATCGACCAAAGAGAAACCTAGGTCACACATCTCAACAACTAAAGAGAACATCAAACATCTTCATCGACCAAAGAGATCGGTCACCTCAGCGACCACTCAAGAGGTCAACACTTAGCAACCCACATGTCATCAAAGGTCATCGAACACATAAGATATAAAACTTCAACGACCATCATGGTGTAGAAACTTAGCGACCAACATGACCTCAAAACATCATCGACCACATAAACCATAGCTTTACAAATATCAAGTGAGAGGAGACATCATCAAACTCAAGATAAAACAAGTTGTTCATCACCACGAAACTAAAACCACCAAAGTGTACAACTCATGAAGGAAAATTACATATCATAATCTTAAATCCGACCATCATCATGAGAGAAAACAAAACCCATGATTTAGAGAGAGAAAACCAATGTATAGCACATGCATGCAAGGATCAAAGCCTACATCACCAAACAAGATAATCATGCACCAGATTAGGGTTTCAACAAGGGAGGTTATATGCTCAAGATCACCATGGAACATAAACCCTAGATCATAGATATTGTCACCATTGTACTTGGAATCACGTTTTCAAGATCATATTACTTGGATGCAATGTAAAAGCAACAATAATAAATGATAAAGTTGTGCAACTTGCCTTAGATATGAAGAACAATTCCAATAGCAAGGGATCTTTAAGAAAAGAGAGAAAACCCTAGCTTGATCACCACTTCTCAGCCAAGCTAGTACCACCTACAAGGAAAGAACAAACCCTAGGTTAAAGGAGCATAAGATGGAGAGAAAAACCCTAGGCCAAAAAGACAAGAAAAAGAGGTTCTTCAACTCAACTTAAGCACTACCATAGAGAACCATGGACCAAGAAGACAAAAGTCCTTCAAGCTATACTCAAGCTCCACCGTGGAAACTCCATGGGTTCGACCAAGAATAGAAGGAAGAAGAGGGTAAGGCAAGAAAAGGAATATCATGATATGGATCAATTACCCAAACCAAAGAGAAGAGAAAAGGATCACCAATGAAGGGTTTCTCTAAAACCCTAGATAACATGCAAGATGGATCGACCACTAGAGCTCCACCTTCACCACCAAGAGCAAGGGGGGCAAGCTTCAAGAAAGAAGAGAGAGAGAAAGGGTGTAAAGGGTTTTGTTGCATGCAAGAAGAGAGGTTTATATATCCAAGGGTAGGAGAGAGAGAAGGGAGTTTAGGTGTCATGCAAACATATGCCAAGTTTTCATCAAAACTCACCCATGCAAGCATCATTCTCAAACATGCAATTATGGTGATAAAAACAAAGAAAACTAGCAACCTACTTGTATAGGAGAGCCCTTCGACCGATGAGAACGTTAGTTAGAAAACCAAACGGTCACATAGTAAAACTTTATGACCTAAGAGAAACTCATAGACCATCAACATATTCAAAGGTTGGCGACTGAAGAGAGATACCACATCTCATCGACCACCAACATAGGGTAGGTCAAGGAAAACATCTTTGATCAAAGAACCAATAACCACACATAAAACTTAGCGATCGCCAAACTCTAGATGGCTCAACATCAAGGTCAGCCACTTACATAGGGTATTCAATAAAACCCTAAAACTCAACACAACATGTCACTACATCAATTGTGGACCTCTATTTGACACTATGGTACTTGGAATACCATGTAACATACTATCTCATCTATATATATATCAGTGCAAGCTTCTCAACCGCATACGTTGTCTTTACTAGAAAAAGTGTGCTGACTTAGTCGACCCATCCAATATCACTGAGACAGAATTATTAACTTTGGTTGTCCTTAGAAGTCCAACCACAAAATCCATTGTGATATGATCCCACTTCCATTGTGATACATGCATTTGTTGTAAAGTCCATGTAGGCTTCTGATGCTTAGCTTTAACATCCTGATACACTCCACATTTTGCCACAAACTTGGCTACATCACACTTTAATCATGACCACCGATATAGATCCTTCTGATACATGTTGGTGCTACCTAGATGCATAGTGTACATAGAAGAGTGATCCTATTCTAGAACTAATGCCCTCAGATTATCTACATCTAGTATAACTATCCTACCATGATAATACATTGTCCCTTCATTGATTCATGGAAGCCATCATGCTTCTTACTGCCTAACTTTTCTTGAATCTATTGTATCATAGTATCATTCTGTTGTGCATCTCTGATATTGATTCAATATCAGCTTTACTTGTAACTGTGCCAACAGACCTGTGAACATGGACACTTCTAGCTGAACATTCATCAATAGCATGGAGAACAACATGTCTCTCTTATGACACACCAAAGAACTCAATTGTGCCTTCTTAGTGGATGATGTTGAAGAAGACTTCCTTCTTAAGGCTTCTGCCACCACATTCGCCTTCTCTAGATGGTCATCTAATGTGCAATCATAGTGTTTTATCAACTCCATCCAGTGTTGTTGTCGCATGTTCAACTCTTGCTTTGAAAAGATATATTGTAGGTTTTTGTGGTCAATGAAGATATGACACTTCTCACCATACAAGTAGTGTCTCCATATCTTCAAGGCATGGACCCCAATGGCCACCTCTAGATCATGTGTCAAGTAGTTCTCCTCATGTTTCTTAAGCTATCATGAAGTGAAATAAATCACATTCTTATCTTGCATCACCACACAACCTAGACCATTCTTGGATGCATCATAGAAGAATATATAACCCTTTCCTTGTTCTGGAAGTATTAACACTAGTTCACTAGTCAAACCCTACTTCAAGATCATAAAAGATTGTTGACATATGTCATACCAAACAAATGATACATCCTTACTAGTTAACATTTGATATATGTAGATGTCTTTGCTAATCCCATTCCAGCACTGAATCCACTTTCTTTGGGTCTACATAGATTCCTCTGGTAGATATTACATGTCCTAGAAAAGCCACTTCCTTAAGCCAGAACTAGCATTTACTAGAAATTTGCATACAATTGGTGTTGCCTCAACAAAGTCAAAGCCTAACATAAGTGTTGCTCGTGTTGTTGTTTACCTTTAGAGTATATTAGGATGTCATCTATAAACAAAACTACAAACTAATCTTGATAGGGCTTGAACACCCTATTCATTGGGTCCATAAACACGGCCAGGGCATTTGTTAGTTGCCCAAATGACATAATCATGAACTCATAATGACCATACCTTGTCCTAAAGGATAACTTATGTATGTCATCTGCCATATCCACAAATAATGATAACCTAACCTCAAATATATCATAGAAAATATGGTGGCACCTTGTAACTGATTAAACAAATCATCTATATGTGGTAGTGGATACTTGTTCTGATTGTCATCTTATTCAGCTATCGGTAATCAATACATAACCTCATCGATCCATCTTTCTTCTTTACAAATAGAATGGGAGAACCCTAAGGAGACGTGCGCGGTCTAATGAAACCTTTCTCAAGCAGTTCTTGTAACTATTTCTTTAATTCATGCATCTATGTTGGTTCCATTCTATACGGTGTCTGCACTATAGGTTGGGTTCCTAAAACTACATTGATCTCAAAATCAATCTCTCTACAAGGAGGTATACCTAGAAACTCATTGGGAAACATATCCTCAAACTCATGTACATCTGGCACTTCCTGAATACTAGGACTCCTTACCTTGGTATCCACCACATGTGCCAAGAATGCATCACAATCTTGTCTCATCCACTTCTCTGATGTCATAGCTGAAACTAGACATGTCATAAGAATATTCATATCACCATGAAATACCCATGAAACATCACTATCCACAAACGTTGCCACTTTGACACTATAGTCCAAGACTACACGATACTTTTCCAAAGTATTCATTCTAAGGATCACATCGAACCCATGCATATCAAGTGGTAGGACATCTACTTGAATGATATGTCCTGAAAGGGAAAGAACACATGATGGACATACTTCCCATAGCTCGGTGGAACCAACTAGAGGAGTTTTTAAATGAATACTATCTTATCTATGACAAATTGGCAAGAAATAGCTAACTATCACTTCTCTAGTGATAACTGGGTTTTATGGGACAGAGAAGGTAGAGGAAAAAAAAAATTTCTCACCACAAACCCATAAAATAGCAGATCGCATCAACAGACTATGAAATAGGAAGGATGGTTTCAACAAGGCGTACCTGGTCATGAGGCTTGCTCAGTGACAATACCTCATAGCTGGTGTAGTCTTCAACCACCTAGTCTTGAATGGTGTATGTGCAACTCCTGATCTCCACCCGGACTGCGGTTAACCATCATCCTCCTAAGCGGCAGAAACCTCCTGCCTCTACAGATAGTCCACACAGACTTCGGGAACTCTAGTCATCCTATCCCACAAGATACTAGAAGGAGTCATCCCCTTCTGTCAGTGTACTAGTCGCTGACACACTCTCCCACTACAAGTCGTCGTCTTGCAGTTGTCTTTCCCTCACTTTGCCTCCCTAGTCAGGTAGCACTTTCTTGGGCTCTCATGGTTACCAAAACCAGATAGGATAACTCTACATAGCAACTGATGTTCTGATTTGTGCTTGAGAAGCCCACAGTACCCCTCTATACATAGGAGGGGTGAGGGTTAGGGTTCTCAACCCCGAGCAATGTGGGACTAAAGTGGGAGTAGAAGGGTCCGAAATTTCCAAGAACGGATTGTACTGTGGGAGGCAAGCCAGTCATTTCACAAACAAGCCAGTCAGTTGGGAGTGTGAACTAGTCAGTTCACCCAGTGAACCGGTCGTTTCACATTCCTAACTGGCCTGCAATTGACTTTTGTAACGACCCGCACTTTTGAGTGTCTAAAAGACCTTAAAGTTGTGAATCGTTAACTATAATTTCCAGGATCAGATTCATGAAATAATACAAAATAGTAAACAATTTCCATTAATGATCAAATATTTACATGTTTACATGAAAAGCTCCTCTAAGGAGTTACATAGCTTCTATGCAGAATTAACTTTTACATGTGTGAAGATAAACTATTAAGACTAAACCTTCATGATTAAACTGTAGTGTCTTCAACATCTCTATCTGTACCCTCATGTCCACGAATCAAGTATATCTGATACCTAAAACGCCGACAAACAAATACGTGATCAGTATATTTCTATACTGGTATGTGGATTCAAACAATAATCACAAGTACAGATATAAGCAAACATCTTTATCTTGAATATAAGAACATTAACTCTTTTTCATATTCTTACCCTTATCTGGTCCACTACCTTAGGTGTAATCACTGTCCCTCCGGGGCTCGTGTGCATTACCCTTAAGATCAGTCTGACCCAGGGTTCAAAATGTAATTATTTACTTTACGTGATACTCATATGAACTTTATAGTTTGCAAGAACTAAATAAACAAGCAAGCAGTTTATTTGTCGTTCAATCTCATCGAGAAAACTTCGGCAATCTTGGAATCCGATACATGTATTCATAAGCATAACCACGTACCTTATGCCATTGTAGAAACCATGCAGAATATCTTATGTACTTTAGGAATGCAATCCAAACATCCAATCAACCAAGCAAGTAATCAACAAGTATCTGAAACAAAACATACTACGTATGTGTCACCATGTATTCATATTACATTATGTACATCTAGATTCACTCCTAAACTAGGGTTTTAGGGTTATCTCGCGTTTGGACTAGGGATTAGGGTTACAACCCTAATTCCATCACATTAAGGTTTCTATGATTACAACTCAATCATCCATATTAGATTAAACCCTAATTAGCATCTTAAGAATATTAAACTATTCGTGACACCTAAAACAACATGAATAAGATTACTAATATGGAATCACCTATTATTCAACATTATCATGGATTTCTTATTATACTTGGCAATATTAAGTGCTAGCTAATCATGAACGAATCTATTTCAGTTAAGCATCATGTTACACAAAACTAGGTTTTCCTTTTCATTAAACCCATTAAAACATGTATTGCCTATACTTTTAGAACAGGAAGCTTAATTGGGTTCTTATTATATTTTCTTTGGAACCCTCTCATTTTTCTGAGCAATTTGATATATAATTTCGCTATTTTTGGATACTCCTAGTATTTTCTATGAATTAAACAAGATAGTGACTTATACCTCAAGGCAGGATGACGTGGCAGCTTTCTATTGTCCCGCCACCACCTAACCTCATGGCTCGCTGGGCGAGTGATTTGGAGCACGGCCCAGTGCCGGTCTAATTGTGAACTGGCACGCTCTCTCTCTCTCGCCATCTTCATCCTCTCGCGAGGGCTTCCTCCGTGCGGACGCTGCCGCAAGGGTGCCGATGGGCGACGATCCTGTCCTATTGCTGGAGTCGGAGTGCGAAGCCCCTCAATGGTCGGCGCCGGAGCACCTTGCCTCGGCCTATCCTTACAGTAGTCCAGAAGGCCCAGCCATCGCTGCTCCATCCCGCTCTCTTCCTCATCCAATCTCCCGCTGCCGTCCGTCGAGCAGACACTACGCGTGCCAACACTGCTGGAGGTGCCTGGCGGCACCATCCCTCTCAAACGTCCCTCTAGCAGTGACCTGTCGTAGGCGCGGGATGGTCCAGCAAGGCTGCCGGCGGGGCTGACTACCTTTGCCTCTACCACGCAGGCGAGATCTCAATGCCGCAGAGGGCCAACCTACAGCAGTCGGCTCCTCACACCCTGGCTCGGCGCACTGCTGCCCTCGTGCGTCGATGAAGAATCCCCCTCTCCGTCTGCATTGGTCTCCTCCTCGTCTGCATGACCCGGTTGAGACGCCGCTGCGTCTCTGCACCGTGCAGGTCTCCGCACCACGCTGGTCTTAGCAGAAAGACCTTGCACCCCTGACGCCCTCGGAAGCATGACCGGAGATGCCTGCATGCGCCACCACAGAGGTAAAGGCCTTTGCATGCCGCCTCCGGCTATAGCCCCAACCTACTCCTCCTCGTGAGGAGGATCTTCCTTCGCAAGGCTGCACCTTGGGTTCCGTCTCCTTCCCGCGGACCACAGGGGCTGGGGATGTGTACTGTGAGATGGAGGCAAAGACTCTTAGTGCTCTCTATATATGAATCACAATAAGCACAAGAAGGAAGGTTTTCCATACGTGATTGCCAAGGAAACAAACACCCACATGGGCCACATCTATTCCTTTCCAAAGGCAGATGGACTCCTCGCATAGGAAACATAGGCATGAAGGGATTAGATAAGGCCCACCATATTTCTTTTAACAACAATCCTCCCCGCATGATGCCTTATCTATTCCTTTTCAAGTTATCAGGCTTCGTTGGGTATCCTTTGCATACCAAACTTCTTATTTTCTTTTAGGAAACTTGCATTCTGCCCTTTTATATGGCTTCCAAGGAAAGGTGGATAATCCTTTAATTAAATATGTAAGCCACCTATTATCTGGGATTATCTTAGATGTCTTCTCATTATCTAATATTCTAATTATCCATCAACCATGACTATTTTGGATACCTATTATGATCATGAATGTCCTCATTATCCAAAATCATGTCTCATGGGCCCATATGTAAACTTTGATAAACCAATTGGGCTGAAAAGTCCCTAAGGCCCACAAATAACCTCTTAGGCCTTCCAAAGGTTCCATGAGCCCACTTACCTTGCTAATTACCAAACACAATCCCTTGGTAATCATCCCATCTTTTATAAGCCTGATATGATTACCTATGCCCAACGCACTTTATATCTTAAACTTGATCATTCAATCTAATGCTAGGATCTAGAATCATCAACCAAGTCCCTCCAAACACTTCATTGTCCTTAATTCATTTAGGCTTGAAATCCACGAATTTCAAGGATGTAACATTCACACTACTACAGAAATAGCATTCAGTGTCGCTTTTCTGGGCGTCGGTTATTAAGGAAAACCGACGCCTAACATATAAGGCGTCGGTTGTTTAACAAAACCGACGTCTATATTCGAAGACCAGCCAGACACGGGTACCGCTTTGTATTAAGCGTCGGTTTTTTATAAACAACCGACGCTTAAAGTCGCCCGCGAAATCCATTTTTCGATAAAAAAAATAGTGTCATTTTCAGCGTCAGTTATCCCTCTCTAACCGACGCTGAAGGTGGTTCCCGCCAAAAATTTCCATGAAAATATCGTCCAATTGGACGTCGGTTGTTTCAACCAACTGACGCTAAAGATGTTTAGGCGTCGGTTGTTGTAAACAACCGACGCTATTTTGGAACTTATAACCCCCCGCGATCGCCCGACTCTTCCCCTTTCTTCTGTTTCATTGCTACCCTATTGCGGCGATTTTCCCTGTTGCGGCGACTTTCCGGCGCTTCTCTGCTGCTGCTGCTCTCCGGCGCTTCTCTCCGGCGCCCCATCTCCGGCGTCCTTCTTCTCCGCCGCCCCTGCTATTGCTGTTGTCCGCTCGTCGCCGCCGGTCGTTGCCCACCGCCCCTGCTCTCCTCTAGTCGTCGCCGCCAGTAGAAGCAGCTACGGTGCTGTCATCGTCACCTCCGCCCCCACCGGTAGAAGCAGCTTTACTCGTGCTGTCCTCGTGCAAGGTAACCCACAAACCTTCACCACCTTTTTTGTCCTCTGCCTTGCTTTTCTCTACCGCCGCCAACCTAGAACTCACGCAGGCAGCGCCTAAGTAGGTGCCAGGGCACGCCTAGGGTCCCAAGCCCAGGTGCCCTGCCTAGATAGGCCTCTGGGCAGATGCTTGGGCGGCGCCAGGGCACGTCTAGGCTGCACGTCTAGTGGATTTTTTGCTAAAAGTTATTTACTGATTGTGTTTATTTAATAATGTACTGATACATATGTGATATACCAATCTGATAGTCCATGATAGAACAAAACATAATGATGTTGACTGCAACTTTGTGTGTCATGCTATTCTTAATTAAGTGTATATTTACTTCATAATTGAATGTTTAAGTAAGTTATAGATATCTTGATGATGAACTGTAATGCACACATGTGACATGTTTGGAATGTAAATGATGAACTGTAATGCACACATGTTTAACTTATTTTATTGTTGAGTATATTGAGAATCCTAATCACCCTTCTTGCTTAATTATGAACTGTAATGCACACATGTGAATGCTTGGAATTTAAAATTATGAACTTTTCCCTAAATTGCCAATCATGCTTTTAAAGACATCAATAATCACCCTAATTTGAAGAACTAGGATTTTAGGTATAAGAATGACAACACATTATTTGTTGGCCTAGAAACCCGTCCAAGATTTACTCATTAGGAGTAAATCTTGGATAGTCCCCGGTTTGGGACTGTTCTTGAACACCTAATCTCACTTAGGATGTAAGTGTATAATGTGTATTGAGTTTTCGAGAAAATTTTGGTAGCATTTCCCCGTTTGTTCTCTAAGTACATATGTAATTAGAGAACAGCGGGGAAATGCTGCCGAAATTTTCTTGAAAACCCAATACACATTATACACTTACTAGTGAGATTAGGTGTTCAAGGATGGGATAGGTGGTACACATTTATTATATATAAGAATGACATCACATGTGTTTGTTGGCCTAGAATGTGAACAATCATTGTTTTTTATATTACTTGTACATTGATATAAATTAGAATGAACAATCACTAAATTATATAATGTTTGTATGGAGTCCGGCTTCATTGTAGATATCTATTATTGTGTTTGTTGGCCTAGAAACCCGTCCAAGATTTACTCATTAGGAGTAAATCTTGGATAGTCCCCGGTTTGGGACTGTTCTTGAACACCTAATCTCACTTAGGATGTAAGTGTATAATGTGTATTGAGTTTTCGAGAAAATTTTGGTAGAATTTCCCCGTTTGTTCTCTAAGTACATATGTACTTAGAGAACAGCGGGGAAATGCTACCGAAATTTTCTTGAAAACCCAATACACATTATACACTTACTAGTGAGATTAGGTGTTCAAGGATGGGATAGGTGGTACACATTTATTATATATAAGAATGACATCACATGTGTTTGTTGGCCTAGAATGTGAACAATCATTGTTTTTTATATTACTTGTACATTGAAGGATTGCTAATTGATAAAAGATCACAATTTTAGAGACATGTATGTTTATACAAATGTTAAATGTTTTCCTTATTCTAGTTGATACAAATGCTAAATGTTTTCCTTTTTAATGAAATTTTCAGATGGCTCACCATGATGAGAATGATGTCCATGATGAGCATGAAGTCCATGATGAGCATGCTGTCCATGACGAGCATGGCGAGGATACCAACGTAAGTTCTAAAAACATATCCCGTATTTCTATAAAATTCATTATCTTCTAGTTATGTCATATATCCTGTATTTCTATATTGGCTTAATTCAGTGTGTTTATTTTTGTCAAATTTTAGGTTGATGATGCACAGCTACCCACTGAAGCAATTGAGCAACTTGATGCGCAGCAACAAAAACTTAACAAGAAAAGGGGTATCACTCTGTTGAAAAAGTTACTTGCGCTGAGTGGCAGTGGATCCAAATTGGTTGTGGAGTTTGATAATGGAGGGAATGCAATTGGAGTGAACCGCAATAATTTTATAAACTATCTTGGGGTTGTCACTCGAAGCCATTGTGGTATTAAGTATGATAATTGGCATAAAGTTCCTCAGGCGAAGAAAGACTTGATATGGAAAGATTTATGCGTGAGTTATTATTATTTGCAATTCTATTTTGTAGATTACAAATTCTATTATTTGCAATTATATTTTTGGTACTAATTAATAACATTTCTATTTTACAAAATATGTTTGCATTGGATGAGATGTTGCATCGTAAAAGTGTGATGCAACGCGCTGGAAAGATGCTTAGGAATTACAGGACAAATCTGAACAGAGAATACATAAGACAGGGTGATAAGAAGAAGAAGTCAGCCCTTGAACAATGGAACTTCTTGAACAAAGAAGATTGGGACAATTTTGTTGCTTCAAGAAAATTTGAAGAATTCAATGTATTAGGCGTCACTCCCATTTTAATTAATATACATTGTATTCACCTATTCAAGATTAACATTTAGTGCTACTAACCTAATTATAAATGTGCATACTAACTAGGCCCTCAGTGACGCACAAAAAGCAAGGCGTGCACTGAATGTACATGACCATACTATGGGTCCAAAAGGCTATGCAAGCGTCCGCCAAAGACTACAGGCGGAGTCTGCGGCTACTCAGGAGTCTGCGACTACTCAGGAGTCTGCGGCCACACCCTTCCCTCGCCATGATATCTGGATAGCTGGCAGGAAAACCAAGAAGGGTGAAATAAAGAAGCCCGAAACTGCTGAGGCGGCTGCAAAAATGGTAAAATACAACTCTTAGAGCAATCATTTGAATATTGATTATTTGTGGTGTTAACTTACCAATTTTTGTTTATGGTGATTAGCGGGAGCTGCACGAGCAGAGGAAACAAGGCACGTTCATCCCTCAGGGCACAAGGGATGAATTGACAGTTGCTCTGGGTAACCCAGAGCATCCTGGACGTGTTAGAGGTGCCGGCGCTGGTGTGGGCATCAAAGCATTCTTTGGGCCATCCCAGTGCAAACCCAGAGCGGGACTTTCTCAAGAAGAGGTAACATATTCTATTTTTATAATGTTACTGCAAAAGGAAATTCATTAATAAAAAGCTAATATTTGTTTTATCCATGTATAGGAGAATAAGAGAGTCGAGGATATAGTTGCTAAGAAGCTCAATGATGTGGTTGCTGAGAAGGTCAAGGAAGAATTGCTGCGGTGGCAGGCATCTCAGGCTTCCAATCAGCCTATGCCGACCCACTCTTCTCCTGGTGCACAGACTGCAAGTAATCTTGGAGACCCATCGCCTAACACGTCTGCTGTAAGTATTGTTTATGACATTGTAGCTAGTCTTTTCAAGATGATATGTTTTCAAGATGATATGTATATATGTATAACATTCTTTACGTAAATTTGTAGGCATTGAAGCCATGCCGCTTAAGAATGGAAAACTATGTTGTTGCAGAGGCGCAAGCTTACCAGTCCCTTCCTGGGGCAACGTTTCATGGGACTCCAATGCCGCAGGGCTACATTCGTGTGAGCCCGATACATGTATTACCCGATTGGAGGGAAGTTGAGTTGCCATATGCCCACCCAGATATTGATACACTTGGTGAGGCAGAAAGCGGGGTCATATTGTGGCCCAAAGCAAATGTCCTCTACACAACTGAAATTGTAAGATAAATTTACATTGATTTAGACTGTTAATGTGTATATATGATGTCAACTGATCTGAAATTATATATACAGGTTAAAAAGAAGACACCAGGAGCACCTAGGCCTCCACCTCCAATTCCCGCATTACCAACTTGGGTTCCAACTGACCTACAATACCCGTTAGGTCATGCTTGTAGGGGAATGGCATGTTGGCTACGGGAACATAATATACTTTGCCCTATAATTGTTTCTTTAGATGCAGATTATGCAGGTCAATCATACGACAGCTCTTTATTTATACAAGATATTATTGAGTTGTTTATGTATGATTGGTTGAATACATCAATGATAGAGACATGGATAAGGTGAGATCTTGTTTATACATCCATATACCTTGTGTAAGATCCGGTGATCTAGTTTCTTATATATTAATGCATACGTCTATATGTTTTGCAGCTACTTAATCGAAGATCATTGCAAACAATTTGCATATGATCATGTGGGATTTTTGATTCCATCATTGATTAGTATGGTAGCTAAAGACCCTGATAGTGTTCAACAATACTGTATAGATGCTTTTACAATTTTTGGTCATCAAATGAAGACGATAATAATAGCTCCATTCAATGTCAAGTAAGTTTGCTTTATTTATAATTTGGACTTAAGAAAATTCCATTATTATTTTGCATTTTGAGTTATTAATTGTTAACTTTTTACCTCTAGTGGTAGACATTGGGAGTTACTAGTTATTGTCCCCGGGACGTTCACTGTTTATTATCTAGATCCCGCAGGAAGTACATTAAACACTAAAATTGGACACGTAATGAGAATGGCATTATTCTGGTGAGAAATATTTCATTTTTTATATCCGTTAACATCTTTTATTACATTACTATTTACTTATGCAACTTAGTGTGTTATATTAACATGTAGGGGTTTAGATGCATTCAAAAATGCTGGAGGAAAGGTCCCAAGGAAAAAGAACCAGCCATTGTCTTGGGAGAACGTAAAAGTAAGTTCCCGACTCCCCGACTCCAATGTATATATTATTGATGTGAATTGTGCTTAGTTGTATTATTTTGTATGTTTCAATTTATAGTGCGCTACACAAGACAATGGCTGGGCATGCGCATACTATGTGATGTGATTTATGCAGATGATTATCAAACATGCCGCATTGGACATCGATACCATACATGAGGTATTATATAGTCTCATTAGTTAGTATGAAATATATCAATCTTATTTTTATATTATTACTTATATATATACATCATTCTCTTTGCAGGTGTTTAAAACTGACCACACTATAGGCAAATGCTTAAAAAATGTACATGCTCCATATACGAGGGAAGCATTAAATGAAGTAAGAGAAGAATGGGCAATAGCTGTACAAACAGTGGCAACTGTAAGATATAATTGGGATGTTGATAGTGATGATGAATGATACTTTGTAAATGAATGTTTCTGAATGTTAAAACATGTATTTGAATGATTCTATATGTGTGAACGTGACAATTGAATTGATGTCTGAATGTATCTACTTGTGTGAATCTTTTTATGTTAATTTTGCAGGTTTGTGGCCTGTTTGTAGGCTGATATCAATGGATGTCGTAAACCTGCAGTTCAGAAAACTGAACTGTAGGTTCTCATCCTGCTGACCAGCCACAGCAGGCCTGCAAACAGATTTATAAAAAAAAATAGATATAGGCGTCGGTTATTTACCGATAACCGTCAGCACAGACTTACAGCGTCGGTTTTTTGTTGAACACCGACGCCAAAAGTGTTCGCGCTACAGGAAATGGGAGTCATCTAGGACACTTTTCTGCATCGGTTGTTTAGTATATAACCGACACAGAAAGCGTCCTAGATGACGTTGTTTTCTGTGGCGCGAACCCTTTTGGCGTCGGTGTTTTATAATAAACCGACGCCTTTATGTTAAATAGGCGTCGGTTTTTTAACCGACGCTGAAGTGTCCAACCTTTTAGCGGCGCCCACATAGGCGTCGTTCAGAAACTGACGCCAAAGGGGGTTAAACAACCGACACTAAAAGGCACTTCTGTAGTAGTGTCACCCCTCCTTACAAGGAATTTTGTGCTCAAAATTCAGGCGTACTAAGCCCAGGTGAATGATAGCTCAACTTATTTTCAAACCTTAGGGTTAGCACCCTACTTAGACATCTTTAACAACTTTTCCATTGTATAACAAATTTTTGTCTTATTATTAAGATTGGCACCTGAATCTAAATTCAAGTATATCTACATTTTTAGTATACACATCTTATCATCACTTGATGATTTCATTATTACTTTTAATTTCATTATGACTTGGTGATTTCTCTTTTCACCTAGGTTTCTGACCTATTCATTATTTGCACACAAGGGTGAGGTAACACCTCTAACCCTACGTCATTACACATTAAATGTAGGATATTCATCCTCATTATCTCAATTTTAAGTGTAACGTGTGTCTATCCAATCTCCCTCCCTCATAATGAAATGAAATAAGCATTTGGCTGCAGTCCAAACACAAAGTTCAATCCATTCCCAGAGCAGAGATAGTACATCCACACATTACCTTTCAATTTCACATATTAAGTTGAATCATACTCTATACGACTCTAAACTTACTTGTTTTCAATCTTATAGCATTCTTATGTTCCATGAAGTCAAGTGTCCCTTTGCTTACTCTTAAGTTAGGTCATAACTCCTCTTAAGTTTTCATGACTTCTTTATATCTTTAAAATTTACATCTCATGTTTCATTATGAGCCTTAGCCAAATCCTTAAGGTTTTAGGGGTATAGGTACTTTTGGAGTGATCTCATCCTTAAGCATCAAGAGAGTGCCTTTCACGTTCACCCATTAGGCTACATGATCCTCATGGAGGTAGCTAGTCTCCTGAGTCGTGTACCTTGGGTAATCCTAGTTGTTACCTCCCGACCACATGGTCATGTGCATTTAGGGAACAATCAACTCCTATCACATCGGTCCAATGTACCACTAATACACCCTACTTGACCCTAGGATTGCATTAGGACTCTACCCTCCCTAAGGGTTTCTTTTGAGATGTCACATCTTTTAAGCACATTATTCTCTCATTTAATTCTTTAACCAGAATTGCCTTCATATCTCTCTTTTGAGTACACATAATGCAGTGTTGTCCCATCATTGGGCTCGGGCCACCTTCCCTCCAGGGCTTGGTGCCATGTCAGTGTTCCCTCCTGGGCTTGACCTCTGTGATCTTCCCCTCCAGGGGCTTGATCCTAAACAAATGCATTGTGGACTTAGGCCACCTTCCCTCCTGGGCTTGGTGCCTGCCTGGTCTTCCCTCCTGGGCTTGACCATTTCATGACCTTTCCTCCTGGGCTTGGTGCCTTACCGGTCTTCCCTCCTGGGCTTGACCAGCTGTGTCACTCAGAGTTGGCATCCTTGGGTTCAAAGAATTTAAGTACTTATCATTATTATATTTTTAACTCTTCATCCCTCTAGGTGAGGATTAAGGTTATCTCAATATTTAAATATGTTTATTCACTTACCTTTTAAGGGAAAGTCCTAGCTTAGGGCACCTTCTTGGCTCATAGGAGGGGGTTAAGCTCTCTAGCCACAACCTGATCCCAAGATATAGGTTTTGCCTCCCTCATAGGTCATCTTCCCACTCTCGGGTTGACCCACCCCAGGTTGGCACACTAACCCTAAAGGTTTCATGGATATCTTCTTTCTTTTCATTGAGTATAACTTTTATCATTATAACATATCAACCCATGCTTGCTCAATCTTTGGAATACCCCCTCATGATCTCTGTTCATTCAATGAACTTGGGTCACCTTCCCTCCAGGGCTTGGTGCTACCTCGGCCGTCCCCTCTAGGGGCTTGGCCACCATCACTAAACTTCTAGAGACAACATGAGGAGTTTGAGAAAATTATATTCTAACTTTTCATTTTGTTATATATACATCTATTGGGTTTTTATATCTCTTAAGACTTATCACATAAGTTTTTATACTCCTCATGCCCACATGCATGGGAGATTGGGTTACCTAAACCATCCCTTATCTTTCTTATTCATGATTACAAGTTTCACATGGGCAGTGTCCCATACCACCACACCATGTTGATTACCAATTTCAAGTTTCACATGGGTAGTGTCCCATACCACCACACCATGTGGATTAAAAAATTTAAATTTTCACATGGGTAGTGTCCCATACCACCACACCACGTGGATTAACGATTTTAAATTTCCACATGGGTAGTGTCCCATACCACCACACCATGTGGATTAGTGATTTTAAATTTCACATTTTACTTCTCTTATTAATATTTTCTTTTCAAATTTTTTTTTTAAGCAACAGATGAGAAGTAGATGAAAATGTGAGATGAGGAACTTAATTTTTCTATTTACAATTTCTAAGGATAGTTTGAAATTATAAACTATTAAGTATTAGTTGATGAATCTGTGCTCTGATACCAAATGTAACGACCCGCACTTTTGAGTGTCTAAAAGACCTTAAAGTCGCGAATTGTTAACTATAATTTCCAGGATCAGATTCATGAAATAATACAAAATAGTAAACAATTTCCATTAATGATCAAATATTTACATGTTTACATGAAAAGCACCTCTAAGGAGTTACATAGCTTCTATGCAGAATTAACTTTTACATGTGTGAAGATAAACTATTAAGACTAAACCTTCATGATTAAACTGTAGTGTCTTCAACATCTCTATCTGTACCCTCATGTCCACGAATCAAGTATATCTGATACCTAAAACGCCGACAAACAAATATGCGATCAGTATATTTCTATACTGGTATGTGGATTCAAACAATAATCACAAGTACATATATAAGCAAACATCTTTATCTTGAATATAAGAACATTAACTCTTTTTCATATTCTAACCCTTATCTGGTCCACTACCTCAGGTGTAATCACTGTCCCTCCGGGGCTCGTGTGCATTACCCTTAAGATCAGTCTGACCCAGGGTTCAAAATGTAATTATTTACTTTACGTGATACTCATATGAACTTTACAGTTTGCAAGAACTAAATAAACAAGCAAGCAGTTTATTTGTCGTTCAATCTCATCGAGAAAACTTCGGCAATCTTGGAATCCGATACATGTATTCATAAGCGTAACCACGTACCTTATGCCATCGCAGAAACCATCCAGAATATCTTATGTACTTTAGGAATGCAATCCAAACATCCAATCAACCAAGCAAGTAATCAACAAGTATCGGAAACAAAACATACTACGTATGTGTCACCATGTATTCATATTACATTATGTACATCTAGATTCACTCCTAAACTAGGGTTTTAGGGTTATCTCGCGTTTGGACTAGGGATTAGGGTTACAACCCTAATTCCATCACATTAAGGTTTCTATGATTACAACTCAATCATCCATATTAGATTAAACCCTAATTAGCATCTTAAGAATATTAAACTATTCGTGACACCTAAAACAACATGAATAAGATTACTAATATGGAATCACCTATTATTCAACATTATCATGGATTTCTTATTATACTTGGCAATATTAAGTGCTAGCTAATCATGAACGAATCTATTTCAGTTAAGCATCATGTTACACAAAACTAGGTTTTCCTTTTCATTAAACCCATTAAAACATGTATTGCCTATACTTTTAGAACAGGAAGCTTAATTGGGTTCTTATTATATTTTATTTGGAACCCTCTCATTTTTCTAAGCAATTTGATATATAATTTCGCTATTTTTGGATACTCCTAGTATTTTCTATGAATTAAACAAGATAGTGACTTATACCTCAAGGCAGGATGACGTGGCAACTTTCTATTGTCCCGCCACCACCTAACCTCATGGCTCGCTGGGCGAGTGATTTGGAGCACGGCCCAGTGCCGGTCTAATTGTGAACCGGCACGCTCTCTCTCTCTCGCCATCTTCGTCCTCTCGCGAGGGCTTCCTCCGTGCGAACGCTGCCGCAAGGGTGCCGATGGGCGACGATCCTGTCCTATTGCTGGAGTCAGAGTGCGAAGCCCCTCAAAGGTCGGCGCCGGAGCACCTTGCCTCGGCCTATCCTTACAGTAGTCCAGAAGGCCCAGCCATCGCTGCTCCATCCCGCTCTCTTCCTCGTCCAATCTCCCGCTGCCGTCCGTCGAGCAGACACTACGCGTGCCAACACTGCTGGAGGTGCCTGGCGGCACCATCCCTCTCAAACATCCCTCTAGCAGTGACCTGCCGTAGGCGCGGGATGGTCCAGCAAGGCTGCCGGCGGGGCTGACTACCTTTGCCTCTACCACGCAGGCGAGATCTCAATGCCGCGGAGGGCCAGCCTGCAGCAGTCGGCTCCTCACACCCTGGCTCGGCGCACTGCTGCCCTCGTGCGTCGATGAAGAATCCTCCTCTCCGTCTGCATTGGTCTCCTCCTCGTCTGCATGACCCGGTTGAGACGCCACTGCGTCTCTGCACCGTGCAGGTCTCCGCACCACGCTGGTCTTAGCAGAAAGACCTTGCACCCCTGACGCCCTCGGAAGCATGACCGGAGATGCCTGCATGCGCCACCACAGAGGTAAAGGCCTTTGCATGCCGCCTCCGGCTATAGCCCCGACCTACTCCTCCTCGTGAGGAGGATCTTCCTTCGCAAGGCTGCACCTTGGGTTCCGTCTCCTTCCCGCGGACCACAGGGGCTGGGGATGCGTACTGTGAGATGGAGGCAAAGACTCTTAGTGCTCTCTATATGTGAATCACAATAAGAAAAAGAAGGAAGGTTTTCCATACGTGATTGCCAAGGAAACAAACACCCACATGGGCCACATCTATTCCTTTCCAAAGACAGATGGACTCCTCGCATAGGAAACATAGGCATGAAGGGATTAGATAAGGCCCACCATATTTCTTTTAACAACAATCCTCCCCGCATGATGCCTTATCTATTCCTTTTCAAGTTATCAGGCTTCGTTGGGTATCCTTTGCATACCAAACTTCTTATTTTCTTTTAGGAAACTTGCATTCTGTCCTTTTATATGGCTTCCAAGGAAAGGTGGATAATCCTTTAATTAAATATGTAAGCCACCTATTATCTGGGATTATCTTAGATGTCCCCTCATTATCTAATATTCTAATTATCCATCAACCATGACTATTTTGGATACCTATTATGATCATGAATGTCCTCATTATCCAAAATCATGTCTCATGGGCCCATATGTAAACTTCGATAAACCAATTGGGCTGAAAAGTCCCTAAGGCCCACAAATAACCTCTTAGGCCTTCCAAAGGTTCCATGAGCCCACTTACCTTGCTAATTACCAAACACAATCCCTTGGTAATCATCCCATCTTTTATAAGCCTGATATGATTACCTATGCCCAACGCACTTTATATCTTAGACTTGATCATTCAATCTAATGCTAGGATCTGGAATCATCAACCAAGTCCCTCCAAACACTTCATTGTCCTTAATTCATTTAGGCTTGAAATCCACGAATTTCAAGGATGTAACAACTTTCCTCTTTCGTTTCTAATTAATCCAAAGATCAATTCTTGTCCCAATCAAATTGTACAAGTGAAACAAAAATCTTTTCTCACAATCTGGGACAACCCCACCTCGCTCATCTGGTCCAACTAAATTGATCGGTTCATCAAGGTGAACCGGTCATCTCACTGACCAAAGTCGATTGGTTCACCAAGTGAACCGGTGGGTTGGTGGTCCAGGTTGTGTAGAAATCAGTCATGCAGTTCTCAATCAATCTGGCACTCTAATTAATTGGTTTAACACTTGAACACTATGATTCTGAGTCAAGTCAATTGATTGAATGTTTAATTGAGTACCTAAACACTTTAGTAATCAATCTAAACATCATTCGTGGATAAACTCCTCTTCCAGGTTAATCCTATGTGTGTGACCCTATACGTCCCATTTCACATTGGTAGTGAAATTCCATAACCACTTATGACTTTACAAGCAAAGAGTAGTGCCTAGTCACATATCAGGGCTACCCAAGTGAAAAGGAAATTTAGAGAACAACTTTCAACCCTAAAATCCGTAATTGGCGTTATAGTGAATGTATAGTTCCTTTGTCATTGATATATAGATTGAACTCGAGGCATGGATATGTCATCCTCTACAAACATTCAATCCATGTCTCTTGATCCAGAGTAGACTATCTGAGATATATGTGAGCTCAATGTCACACATTGACTCACATGCGCATGACCATGCTTTTCTTAGTCTCACTCATCAAGTGGTCAGGATATCATACTCCCTCAGAAGGGACAAATCCCATATCTATCACTCACAGTCAAAACCCCATGTGTCAAAGTCACCCAATCATCACCTTTATAAGAATCCATATTTTAGAATTTCATTTTATGATGTCAAAGTGTACCCGACGACATGTGTTGAGTGCAGTGATTTCAGGTCTAAGAACCAAAGTCACCACCAATACGATAAGAGCTAATCCTGACTAACCAATCATGGATTCCATGCATCACTCTTATGGTGGGTCTGTTCGATATATTGTTCCCTAACATGTATCTATGTGCTTGGTTTGATATCATATATCATGACTAATGAAATTCTTCCATCAACCAACACAGTCTAGTCTTTTGTGTTATTGATATCTATGGTTATTTCTACAATAACAATTGGCAAGGGACAAAACAAGAATGTATACTCTTGACATATGTATGACCCCATCGTTTAGGTCCTTAACCTAAAGGCATACGTCATTAAGTAAAATAATTCTTTAGACATCTATCATGTCATACCATTATCTCAAAATAGTTAAAGCATATAGATAGAAATTGCCTTTATAAATATTCAAATCATTTAAAAAGTATCCCATTACAATCATCATATGACTTGCTCTATGGGCATGCATACCAACAGAATCCCACTTGCACTTAGACCCAATCACCCAGGAACCTTAGTCCTTGTAACCTAGCATGATCGTCAAGCTTCTACTGTGAAAGTGCCTTTGTAGGGGATTAGATATATTGTCTTCAGTCGGTACTATGCAAATATTCACATCTCCTCATTGTACGATCTCTCATATGAGATTGAAGCACCTCATATGTGCTTGGACCGCTGATGTGATCTGGGTTCTTTAGCTTGAGCGATAGCTCCATTGTTGTCACAATAAAGCTCAATTGCATCACAACTATTAGGAACCACCCCAAATTCAGAGATGAACTTATTGATTCATACAACCTCCTTTTCTGCATGGGATGTTGTAATATACTCAGCCTCTATAGTAGAATCTACAACTATCTCTTGCTTGGAACTCTTCCATCTCACAGCTCTATTGTTAAGGCAAAATACAAATTCTGACTGTGATCTGTAATCATCTTTATCGATTTGGAAGCTTGCATCGGTATAATACTTTACCACCAATTCTTCCTCACCGTTATATATGAGGAACTAATCCTTAGTCCTTCTCAAGCACTTCAAGATGTTCTTCACGGATGTCCAATGAGCATCTCTGAGATCTGACTGGTACCTGCTCATCATGTTAAGTGCATATGAGACATAGTGACGGGTGCACAATATTTCATACATGATGTATCCAATGGTTGATGCATACGGAATCCCATTCATACAGTCCCTCTCTTTACAAGATCGGGGACATAGAGCTCTAGAGACGGTAACTCCATGCACCATGGGTATGTTTCTTCTCTTTGAGTTCTCCATGCTGAACCGCTTCAACAATTTATCAATGTACGTGCTCTGACTTAGTCCAATAAGCCTTCTAGATCTATCTCTATAGATCTTGATTCCTAAGATATAGGATTCTCCTCCTAAGTCTTTCATTGAGGATGTATTTCCAATCTATGTCTTTACCTTCTGTAAGGCAGAGATGTCATTCCCATCAATAGTATGTCATCTACATACAATATGAGGAATGTAGTCATGCTCCCACTAACCTTCTTATACACACAAGGTTCATCTTCATTTTGACTAAGCCAAACTCTTTGACTGCTTTGTCAAAATGAAGATTCCATCTCTGAGATGCTTGCTTCAACTTGTAGATTGACCTTTGCAGCTTACAGACTTTAATGGCATTCTTTGGATCTATAAAACCTTCATGTTGTGTCATGTACACATCCTCTACTATATTCCCATTAAGGAATGCAATTTTAACATCCATCTGCCAAATTTCATAGTCATAGTAGGATGCAATAGTGAGCATGATCCCGATGGACTTAATCATGGCAACTGGAGAAAAGGTTTTGTCACAGTCAACACCTTGAACTTGTCTAAAACCCTTTGTAACCAATCTATCTTTATAAGTTTGCACATTGCCGTCCATGTCGGTCTTCTTCTTGAAGACCGATTTGCACCCTATGGGTTTTACCCCTTTAGGTGGTTCCACCAAGGTCCATACCTTGTTGGTATACATGGATTCCATCTCAGATCTCATGGCCTCAAGCCATTTCTTAGAATCTGGTCCCTCCATAGCTTCTAGATAGACAGTTGGCCCATCATCTATGACCAACTCACTGCCTTCCTGAGTCACAAGATATCCAACTCTGTCATGTTCAAGGCGTGTCCTACTAGATCTGCAAGGTCCCTGTGCAACTTGAGGAGATTGAGATTCCAAAACCACTTGTGAATCTCTATGTTCCTATTGTACATCCATTGGTTCAATTTTTTATTGTTGGTCTTAAACCTCTTCGAGTTCTACTTTCCTCCCACCGCTTCCTTTGGAAATAAACTCCTTTTCTAGGAACACAACATTCTTGGCAACAAACACTTTGTTGTCAGTTGGGTGGTATAAGTAGTATACCCTTGTCTCTTTGAGATATCCAACAAAATAACACTTATGGATTTGGTTCCAAGCTTATCAGGAAACATTTTCTTAACATAAGCTTCAAATCACCAAATCTTCATTAAAGACACATCGGGACACTTCCCGTGCCATATCTCATATGGTGTCTTTTGAACCGATTTAGATGGTACATGGTTAAATGTAAATGTGGTGGCTTGAAGAGAATGACCCCAGAAGGAAGTCAGAAGATCAACAAAAATCATCATAGATCACACCATATCAAGTAATGTGTGATTCCTTCTTTCTGACACACCATTATGTTGTGGTGTTCTAGGTAAAGTCCATTGTGATACAATACCACAGGCTCTCAGAAGGTCCTCAAACTCTTGGCTTAAGTATTCTCCACCTCAATCATATCAAAGCACCTTAATACTTTTGCCAAGATGGTTTTATACTTCATTCAGGAAATCCTTGAACCTTTCAAGAGTTTCAGACTTATGTTTCATCAGGTAAACATAGCCATACCTACTGAAGGCATCAGTAAAGGTAATAAAGTACTGATACCCACCTCTAGCATATGTTCTAAAAGGCCCACATACATCAATATGTATGAGTCCTAATAGATCACTGGCTCTCTCACCTTTTCCTGAAAAGGGAGCCTTGGCCATCTTGCCCAACAAACAATATTCACATGTCTCTATTGATTCATAATCAAAAGAGTCCAGATAACCATCCTTATGGAGTCTAGATATGTGATTCTCATTTATGTGTCCTAGATGACAATGCCAAAGGTATGTTTTGTTTGAGTTATTGAGTTTTTATTGTATGGTGTTTACGTTCTATACACTCATTTGTAGATCTATCAAGTATAGACCATAAGACATTAGGGCACTGCCATAAAAGATCCCATCTTTAGAAATGGAACTCTGTCCATTCTTAATAAAAAATTCAAATCCATCTTTGTCCAAATAAGATATAGATATGATATTTCTATTTATGGCAGGTACATAATAGCAGTTCTATAACTCTATTATCATCCCACTAGGTAGAGATAACTCATAGGTTCCTATGACACTGGCAGAAACTCTTGCCCCATTAGCAACACGTAGTTCAACCTCGCCTTTCCCTAAAGGCCTACTTATTTTCGGATCCTTCACACTTGAATAAATGTGTGATGTACATGTGGTATCAAGTACCCATGATGAAGAAGCAGTAAAGTAAATCACTATCATGTATACACGTGAAGTAGAGATCTTTATCTCTTGCTTCATCTTCCATGATTCCTTCAACCCTCTCCATGTTTTGAGCACAGAAGACATAGATTTTAGCTGGGAGAGAGAACCCTTCTCTCCCTTGCCTTTATCCTTAGATTCCATTCCACTGATCACTATCATGGAACTATACTTCTTCTTATCAGCCTCAAACAATGCCTGAAGTGTACATAGAGCAGATGCTAAGGCCACTGGTATCTTAGGATTATGCAAAACACTTCTCATAGTCCTTAATCAGTTATGGAAATTTGTCTCAATTAATTTGCCCGATTGAAAAGATGATTTCTTTGCCATTTCATTCTACAAGAGAAAACATTTGCATTTTGTCAAAAACTCATTTTTGATTTGTTTTGATTTGAATAAAGTTTGATGATATTTAATTAGGCCTTTAATTGATTACCGCTCTCACTATTTTGATCAAATTGATAGCCCTCACTGTCAATTCGAAATATTGTAGCGTGCAACTTTCTAGTGGGTCAAGATCCCGATTACCTCTCAGTCATGGACCAGCTAGGGCTATCACCCACAACTAGATTCTTTTAGGTAGGCAAATTTTGTCAATTGCATCCTATACAACTCTTGAAAGATGTCATGCGCAACTCCTTGCCACGATCACCTCCATGCCTCAAGGTGCTTGATCCAATCAAGTTTACCTTGTTAATGTTGGTATATATGCCCATAGAGTCATCCCAAGCAATTGCATGGAGTCAGATATTAATTAATCAATTAATGTGATTATTTAGTTAATCAATGAATTCCGAAATATTCTAATTAATCCATGAGAATTTTAATTAACGTAGTGTTTCTATTTACCGATGGGTTTAGGAAACCCTACTTCCCTTTGTCTCCTATTTAAAGGAGCTTCACAGTCGATATCTATATAAGATATTGAGAGAGGCTTTTCAATTTACACTCACGTATATAAACCCTAGCTATCACCATCCTAAGGAGAGAAAGGAAAGCACTGCGATGCTAGAACGTCGTCGTACAGAGATGACTCCTTCCCGCTGGCTTAGGAAGCGCAACGTGGAGTTCCAGTCCATCTGCGTGGACAAAGTAGAGACACAGACGTTGAGACGCCTGTGTTCAGAGGACATCTATGACCATTCATACGTGCTATGAGCAGCGTACAACACCGCATGACAGAAGTGCCACTGGATCGTTTTGCGACACACTAGGCTGCACGTCTAGTGGATTTTTTGCTGAAAGTTATTTACTGATTGTGTTTATTTAATAATATACTGATACATATGTGATATACCAATCTGATAGTCCATGATAGAACAAAACATAATGATGTTGACTGCAACTTTGTGTGTCATGCTATTCTTAATTAAGTGTATATTTACTTCATAATTGAATGTTTAAGTAAGTTATAGATATCTTGATGATGAACTGTAATGCACACATGTGACATGTTTGGAATGTAAATGATGAACTGTAATGCACACATGTTTAACTTATTTTATTGTTGAGTATATTGAGAATCCTAATCACCCTTCTTGCTTAATTATGAACTGTAATGCACACATGTGAATGCTTGGAATTTAAATGATGAACTTTTCCCTAAATTGCCAATCATGCTTTTAAAGACATCAATAATCACCTTAATTTGAAGAACTAGGATTTTAGGTATAAGAATGACAACACATTATTTTTTGGCCTAGAAACCCGTCCAAGATTTACTCATTAGGAGTAAATCTTGGATAGTCCCCGGTTTGGGACTGTTCTTGAACACCTAATCTCACTTAGGATGTAAGTGTATAATGTGTATTGAGTTTTCGAGAAAATTTTGGTAGCATTTCCCCGTTTGTTCTCTAAGTACATATGTACTTAGAGAACAGCGGGGAAATGCTGCCGAAATTTTCTTGAAAACCCAATACACATTATACACTTACTAGTGAGATTAGGTGTTCAAGGATGGGATAGGTGGTACACATTTATTATATATAAGAATGACATCACATGTGTTTGTTGGCCTAGAATGTGAACAATCATTGTTTTTTATATTACTTGTACATTGATATAAATTAGAATGAACAATCACTAAATTATATACTGTTTGTATGGAGTCCGGCTTCATTGTAGATATCTATTATTGTGTTTGTTGGCCTAGAAACCTGTCCAAGATTTACTCATTAGGAGTAAATCTTGGATAGTCCCCGGTTTGGGACTGTTCTTGAACACCTAATCTCACTTAGGATGTAAGTGTATAATGTGTATTGAGTTTTCGATAAAATTTTGGTAGAATTTCCCCGTTTGTTCTCTAAGTACATATGTACTTAGAGAACAGCGGGGAAATGCTGCCGAAATTTTCTTGAAAACCCAATACACATTATACACTTACTAGTGAGATTAGGTGTTCAAGGATGGGATAGGTGGTACACATTTATTATATATAAGAATGACATCACATGTGTTTGTTGGCCTAGAATGTGAACAATCATTGTTTTTTATATTACTTGTACATTGAAGGATTGCTAATTGATAAAAGATCACAATTTTAGAGACATGTATGTTTATACAAATGTTAAATGTTTTCCTTATTCTAGTTGATACAAATGCTAAATGTTTTCCTTTTTAATGAAATTTTCAGATGGCTCACCATGATGAGAATGATGTCCATGATGAGCATGAAGTCCATGATGAGCATGCTGTCCATGACGAGCATGGCGAGGATACCAACGTAAGTTCTAAAACCATATCCCGTATTTCTATAAAATTCATTATCTTCTAGTTATGTCATATATCCTGTATTTCTATATTGGCTTAATTCAGTGTGTTTATTTTTGTCAAATTTTAGGTTGATGATGCACAACTACCCACTGAAGCAATTGAGCAACTTGATGCGCAGCAACAAAAACTTAACAAGAAAAGGGGTATCACTCTGTTGAAAAAGTTACTTGCGCTGAGTGGCAGTGGATCCAAATTGGTTGTGGAGTTTAATAATGGAGGGAATGCAATTGGAATGAACCGCAATAATTTTATAAACTATCTTGGGGTTGTCACTCGAAGCCATTGTGGTATTAAGTATGATAATTGGCATAAAGTTCCTCAGGCGAAGAAAGACTTGATATGGAAAGATTTATGCGTGAGTTATTATTATTTGCAATTCTATTTTGTAGATTACAAATTCTATTATTTGCAATTATATTTTTGGTACTAATTAATAACATTTCTATTTTACAGAATCTGTTTGCATTGGATGAGATGTTGCATCGTAAAAGTGTGATGCAACGCGCTGGAAAGATTCTTAGGAATTACAGGACAAATCTGAACAGAGAATACATAAGACAGGGTGATAAGAAGAAGAAGTCAGCCCTTGAACAATGGAACTTCTTGGACAAAGAAGATTGGGACAATTTTGTTGCTTCAAGAAAATCTGAAGAATTCAAGGTATTAGGCGTCACTCCCATTTTAATTAATATACATTGTATTCACCTATTCAAGATTAACATTTAGTGCTACTAACCTAATTATAAATGTGCATACTAACTAGGCCCTCAGTGACGCACAAAAAGCAAGGCGTGCACTGAATGTACATGACCATACTATGGGTCCAAAAGGCTATGCAAGCGTTCGCCAAAGACTACAGGCGGAGTCTGCGGCTACTCAGGAGTCTGCGACTACTCAGGAGTCTGCGGCCACACCCTTCCCTCGCCATGATATCTGGATAGCTGGCAGGAAAAACAAGAAGGGTGAAATAAAGAAGCCCGAAGCTGCTGAGGCGGCTGCAAAAATGGTAAAATACAACTCTTAGAGCAATCATTTGAATATTGATTATTTGTGGTGTTAACTTACCCATTTTTGTTTATGGTGATTAGCGGGAGCTGCACGAGCAGAGGAAACAAGGCACGTTCATCCCTTAGGGCACAAGGGATGAATTGACAGTTGCTCTGGGTAACCCAGAGCATCCTGGACGTGTTAGAGGTGCCGGCGCTGGTGTGGGCATCAAAGCATTCTTTGGGCCATCCCAGTGCAAACCCAGAGCGGGACTTTCTCAAGAAGAGGTAACATATTCTATTTTTATAATGTTACTGCAAAAGGAAATTCATTAATAAAAAGCTAATATTTGTTTTATCCATGTATAGGAGAATAAGAGAGTCGAGGATATAGTTGCTAAGAAGCTCAACGATGTGGTTGCTGAGAAGGTCAAGGAAGAATTGCTGTGGTGGCAGGCATCTCAGGCTTCCAATCAGCCTATGCCGACCCACTCTTCTCCTGGTGCACAGACTGCAAGTAATCCTGGAGACCCATCGCCTACCACATCTGCTGTAAGTATTGTTTATGACATTGTAGCTAGTCTTTTCAAGATGATATGTTTTCAAGATGATATGTATATATGTATAACATTCTTTACGTAAATTTGTAGGCATTGAAGCCATGCCGCTTAAGAATGGAAAACTATGTTGTTGCAGAGGCGCAAGCTTACCAGTCCCTTCCTGGGGCAACGTTTCATGGGACTCCAATGCCGCAGGGCTACATTCGTGTGAGCCCGATACATGTATTACCCGATTGGAGGGAAGTTGAGTTGCCATATGCCCACCCAGATATTGATACACTTGGTGAGGCAGAAAGCGGGGTCATATTGTGGCCCAAAGCAGATGTCCTCTACACAACTGAAATTGTAAGATAAATTTACATTGATTTAGACTGTTAATGTGTATATATGATGTCAACTGATCTGAAATTATATATACATGTTAAAAAGAAGACACCAGGAGCACCTAGGCCTCCACCTCCAATTCCCGCATTACCAACTTGGGTTCCAACTGACCTACAATACCCGTTAGGTCCTGCTTGTAGGGGAATGGCATGTTGGCTACGGGCACATAATATACTTTGCCCTATAATTGTTTCTTTAGATGCAGATTATGCAGGTCAATCATACGACAGCTCTTTATTTATACAAGATATTATTGAGCTGTTTATGTATGATTGGTTGAATACATCAATGATAGAGACATGGATAAGGTGAGATCTTGTTTATACATCCATATACCTTGTGTAAGATCCGGTGATCTAGTTTCTTATATATTAATGCATACGTCTATATGTTTTGCAGCTACTTAATCGAAGATCATTGCAAACAATTTGCATATGATCATGTGGGATTTTTGATTCCATCATTGATTAGTATGGTAGCTAAAGACCCTGATAGTGTTCAACAATACTGTATAGATGCTTTTACAATTTTTGGTCATCAAATGAAGACGATAATAATAGCTCCATTCAATGTCAAGTAAGTTTGCTTTATTTATAATTTGGACTTAAGAAAATTCCATTATTATTTTGCATTTTGAGTTATTAATTGTTAACTTTTTACCTCTAGTGGTAGACATTGGGAGTTACTAGTTATTGTCCCCGGGACGTTCACTGTTTATTATCTAGATCCCGCAGGAAGTACATTAAACACTAAAATTGGACACGTAATGAGAATGGCATTATTCTGGTGAGAAATATTTCATTTTTTATATCCGTTAACATCTTTTATTACATTACTATTTACTTATGCAACTTAGTGTGTTATATTAACATGTAGGGGTTTAGATGCATTCAAAAATGCTGGAGGAAAGGTCCCAAGGAAAAAGAACCAGCCATTGTCTTGGGAGAACGTAAAAGTAAGTTCCCGACTCCCCGACTCCAATGTATATATTATTGATGTGAATTGTGCTTAGTTGTATTATTTTGTATGTTTCAATTTATAGTGCGCTACACAAGACAATGGCTGGGCATGCGCATACTATGTGATGCGATTTATGCAGATGATTATCAAACATGCCGCATTGGACATCGATACCATACATGAGGTATTATATATAGTCTCATTAGTTAGTATGAAATATATCAATCTTATTTTTATATTATTACTTATATATATACATCATTCTCTTTGCAGGTGTTTAAAACTGACCACACTATAGGCAAACGCTTAAAAAATGTACATGCTCCATATACGAGGGAAGCATTAAATGAAGTAAGAGAAGAATGGGCAATAGCTGTACAAACAGTGGCAACTGTAAGATATAATTGGGATGTTGATAGTGATGATGAATGATACTTTGTAAATGAATGTTTCTGAATGTTAAAACATGTATTTGAATGATTCTATATGTGTGAACGTGACAATTGAATTGATGTCTGAATGTATCTACTTGTGTGAATCTTTTTATGTTAATTTTGCAGGTTTGTGGCCTGTTTGTAGGCTGATATCAATGGATGTCGTAAACCTGCAGTTCAGAAAACTGAACTGTAGGTTCTCATCCTGCTGACCAGCCACAGCAGGCCTGCAAACAGATTTATAAAAAAAAAATAGATATAGGCGTCGGTTATTTACCGATAACCGTCAGCACAGACTTACAGCGTCGGTTTTTTGTTGAACACCGACGCCAAAAGTGTTCGCGCTACAGGAAATGGGAGTCATCTAGGACACTTTTCTGCGTCGGTTGTTTAGTATATAACCGACACAGAAAGCGTCCTAGATGACGCTGTTTTCTGTGGCGCGAACCCTTTTGGCGTCGGTGTTTTATAATAAACTGACGCCTTTATGTTAAATAGGCGTCGGTTTTTAACCGACACTGAAGTGTCCAACCTTTTAGCGGCGCCCACATAGGCGTCGTTCAGAAACTGATGCCAAAGGGGGTTAAACAACTGACACTAAAAGGCACTTCTGTAGTAGTGTCACCCCTCCTTACAAGGAATTTTGTGCTCAAAATTCAGGCGTACTAAGCCCAGGTGAATGATAGCTCAACTTATTTTCAAACCTTAGGGTTAGCACCCTACTTAGACATCTTTAACAACTTTTCCATTGTATAACAAATTTTTGTCTTATTATTAAGATTGGCACCTGAATCTAAATTCAAGTATATCTACATTTTTAGTATACACATCTTATCATCACTTGATGATTTCATTATTACTTTTAATTTCATTATGACTTGGTGATTTCTCTTTTCACCTAGGTTTCTGACCTATTCATTATTTGCACACAAGGGTGAGGTAACACCTCTAACCCTACGTCATTACACATTAAATGTAGGATATTCATCCTCATTATCTCAATTTTAAGTGTAACGTGTGTCTATCCAATCTCCCTCCCTCATAATGAAATGAAATAAGCATTTGGCTGCAGTCCAAACACAAAGTTCAATCCATTCCCAGAGCAGAGATAGTACATCCACACATTACCTTTCAATTTCACATATTAAGTTGAATCATACTCTATACGACTCTAAACTTACTTGTTTTCAATCTTATAGCATTCTTATGTTCCATGAAGTCAAGTGTCCCTTTTCTTACTCTTAAGTTAGGTCATAACTCCTCTTAAGTTTTCATGACTTCTTTATATCTTTAAAATTTACATCTCATGTTTCATTATGAGCCTTAGCCAAATCCTCAAGGTTTTAGGGGTATAGGTACTTTTGGAGTGATCTCATCCTTAAGCATCAAGAGAGTGCCTTTCACGTTCACCCATTAGGCTACATGATCCTCATGGAGGTAGCTAGTCTCCTGAGTCGTGTACCTTGGGTAATCCTAGTTGTTACCTCCCGACCACATGGTCATGTGCATTCAGGGAACAATCAACTCCTATCACATCGGTCCAATGTACCACTAATACACCCTACTTGACCCTAGGATTGCATTAGGACTCTACCCTCCCTAAGGGTTTCTTTTGAGATGTCACATCTTTTAAGCACATTATTCTCTCATTTAATTCTTTAACCAGAATTGCCTTCATATCTCTCTTTTGAGTACACATAATGCAGTGTTGTCCCATCATTGGGCTCGGGCCACCTTCCCTCCATGGCTTGGTGCCATGTCAGTGTTCCCTCCTGGGCTTGACCTCTGTGATCTTCCCCTCCAGGGGCTTGATCCTAAACAAATGCATTGTGGACTTAGGCCACCTTCCCTCCTGGGCTTGGTGCCTGCCTGGTCTTCCCTCCTGGGCTTGACCATTTCATGACCTTTCCTCCTGGGCTTGGTCGTCCACTTAGGCCACCTTCCCTCCTGGGCTTGGTGCCTTACCGGTCTTCCCTCCTGGGCTTGACCAGCTGTGTCACTCAGAGTTGGCATCCTTGGGTTCAAAGAATTTAAGTGCTTATCATTATTATATTTTTAACTCTTCATCCCTCTAGGTGAGGATTAAGGTTATCTCAATATTTAAATATGTTTATTCACTTACCTTTTAAGGGAAAGTCCTAGCTTAGGGCACCTTCTTGGCTCATAGGAGGGGGTTAAGCTCTCTAGCCACAACCTGATCCCAAGATATAGGTTTTGCCTCCCTCATAGGTCATCTTCCCACTCTCGGGTTGACCCACCCCAGGTTGGCACACTAACCCTAAAGGTTTCATGGATATCTTCTTTCTTTTCATTGAGTATAACTTTTATCATTATAACATATCAACCCATGCTTGCTCAATCTTTGGAATACCCCCTCATGATCTCTGTTCATTCAATGAACTTGGGTCACCTTCCCTCCAGGGCTTGGTGCTACCTCGGCCGTCCCCTCTAGGGGCTTGGCCACCATCACTAAACTTCTAGAGACAACATGAGGAGTTTGAGAAAGTTATATTCTAACTTTTCATTTTGTTATATATACATCTATTGGGTTTTTATATCTCTTAAGACTTATCACATAAGTTTTTATACTCCTCATGCCCACATGCATGGGAGATTGGGTTACCTAAACCATCCCTTATCTTTCTTATTCATGATTACAAGTTTCACATGGGCAGTGTCCCATACCACCACACCATGTTGATTACCAATTTCAAGTTTCACATGGGTAGTGTCCCATACCACCACACCATGTGGATTAAAAATTTTAAATTTTCACATGGGTAGTGTCCCATACCACCACACCACGTGGATTAACGATTTTAAATTTCCACATGGGTAGTGTCCCATACCACCACACCATGTGGATTAGTGATTTTAAATTTCACATTTTACTTCTCTTATTAATATTTTCTTTTCAAATTTTTTTTTAAGCAACAGATGAGAAGTAGATGAAAATGTGAGATGAGGAACTTAATTTTTCTATTTACAATTTCTAAGGATAGTTTGAAATTATAAACTATTAAGTATTAGTTGATGAATCTGTGCTCTGATACCAAATGTAACGACCCGCACTTTTGAGTGTCTAAAAGACCTTAAAGTCGCGAATTGTTAACTATAATTTCCAAGATCAGATTCATGAAATAATACAAAATAGTAAACAATTTCCATTAATGATCAAATATTTACATGTTTACATGAAAAGCTCCTCTAAGGAGTTACATAGCTTCTATGCAGAATTAACTTTTACATGTGTGAAGATAAACTATTAAGACTAAACCTTCATGATTAAACTGTAGTGTCTTCAACATCTCTATCTGTACCCTCATGTCCACGAATCAAGTATATCTGATACCTAAAACGCCGACAAACAAATATGCGATCAGTATATTTCTATACTGGTATGTGGATTCAAACAATAATCACAAGTACATATATAAGCAAACATCTTTATCTTGAATATAAGAACATTAACTCTTTTTCATATTCTAACCCTTATCTGGTCCACTACCTCAGGTGTAATCACTGTCCCTCCGGGGCTCGTGTGCATTACCCTTAAGATCAGTCTGACCCAGGGTTCAAAATGTAATTATTTACTTTACGTGATACTCATATGAACTTTATAGTTTGCAAGAACTAAATAAACAAGCAAGCAGTTTATTTTTCGTTCAATCTCATCGAGAAAACTTCGGCAATCTTGGAATCCGATACATGTATTCATAAGCGTAACCACGTACCTTATGCCATCGCAGAAACCATCCAGAATATCTTATGTACTTTAGGAATGCAATCCAAACATCCAATCAACCAAGCAAGTAATCAACAAGTATCTGAAACAAAACATACTACGTATGTGTCACCATGTATTCATATTACATTATGTACATCTAGATTCACTCCTAAACTAGGGTTTTAGGGTTATCTCGCGTTTGGACTAGGGATTAGGGTTACAACCCTAATTCCATCACATTAAGGTTTCTATGATTACAACTCAATCATCCATATTAGATTAAACCCTAATTAGCATCTTAAGAATATTAAACTATTCGTGACACCTAAAACAACATGAATAAGATTACTAATATGGAATCACCTATTATTCAACATTATCATGGATTTCTTATTATACTTGGCAATATTAAGTGCTAGCTAATCATGAACGAATCTATTTCAGTTAAGCATCATGTTACACAAAACTAGGTTTTCCTTTTCATTAAACCCATTAAAACATGTATTGCCTATACTTTTAGAACAGGAAGCTTAATTGGGTTCTTATTATATTTTCTTTGGAACCCTCTCATTTTTCTAAGCAATTTGATATATAATTTCGCTATTTTTGGATACTCCTAGTATTTTCTATGAATTAAACAAGATAGTGACTTATACCTCAAGGCAGGATGACGTGGCAACTTTCTATTGTCCCGCCACCACCTAACCTCATGGCTCGCTGGGCGAGTGATTTGGAGCACGGCCCAGTGCCGGTCTAATTGTGAACCGGCACGCTCTCTCTCTCTCGCCATCTTCGTCCTCTCGCGAGGGCTTCCTCCGTGCGAACGCTGCCGTAAGGGTGCCGATGGGCGACGATCCTGTCCTATTGCTGGAGTCAGAGTGCGAAGCCCCTCAAAGGTCGGCGCCGGAGCACCTTGCCTCGGCCTATCCTTACAGTAGTCCAGAAGGCCCAGCCATCGCTGCTCCATCCCGCTCTCTTCCTCGTCCAATCTCCCGCTGCCGTCCGTCGAGCAGACACTACGCGTGCCAACACTGCTGGAGGTGCCTGGCGGCACCATCCCTCTCAAACATCCCTCTAGCAGTGACCTGCCGTAGGCGCGGGATGGTCCAGCAAGGCTGCCGGCGGGGCTGACTACCTTTGCCTCTACCACGCAGGCGAGATCTCAATGCCGCGGAGGGCCAGCCTGCAGTAGTCGGCTCCTCACACCCTGGCTCGGCGCACTGCTGCCCTCGTGCGTCGATGAAGAATCCTCCTCTCCGTCTGCATTGGTCTCCTCCTCGTCTGCATGACCCGGTTGAGACGCCACTGCGTCTCTGCACCGTGCAGGTCTCCGCACCACGCTGGTCTTAGCAGAAAGACCTTGCACCCCTGACGCCCTCGGAAGCATGACCGGAGATGCCTGCATGCGCCACCACAGAGGTAAAGGCCTTTGCATGCCGCCTCCGGCTATAGCCCCGACCTACTCCTCCTCGTGAGGAGGATCTTCCTTCGCAAGGCTGCACCTTGGGTTCCGTCTCCTTCCCGCGGACCACAGGGGCTGGGGATGCGTACTGTGAGATGGAGGCAAAGACTCTTAGTGCTCTCTATATGTGAATCACAATAAGAAAAAGAAGGAAGGTTTTCCATACGTGATTGCCAAGGAAACAAACACCCACATGGGCCACATCTATTCCTTTCCAAAGGCAGATGGACTCCTCGCATAGGAAACATAGGCATGAAGGGATTAGATAAGGCCCACCATATTTCTTTTAACAACAATCCTCCCCGCATGATGCCTTATCTATTCCTTTTCAAGTTATCAGGCTTCGTTGGGTATCCTTTGCATACCAAACTTCTTATTTTCTTTTAGGAAACTTGCATTCTGCCCTTTTATATGGCTTCCAAGGAAAGGTGGATAATCCTTTAATTAAATATGTAAGCCACCTATTATCTGGGATTATCTTAGATGTCCCCTCATTATCTAATATTCTAATTATCCATCAACCATGACTATTTTGGATACCTATTATGATCATGAATGTCCTCATTATCCAAAATCATGTCTCATGGGCCCATATGTAAACTTCGATAAACCAATTGGGCTGAAAAGTCCCTAAGGCCCACAAATAACCTCTTAGGCCTTCCAAAGGTTCCATGAGCCCACTTACCTTGCTAATTACCAAACACAATCCCTTGGTAATCATCCCATCTTTTATAAGCCTGATATGATTACCTATGCCCAACACACTTTATATCTTAAACTTGATCATTCAATCTAATGCTAGGATCTGGAATCATCAACCAAGTCCCTCCAAACACTTCATTGTCCTTAATTCATTTAGGCTTGAAATCCACGAATTTCAAGGATGTAACAACTTTCCTCTTTCGTTTCTAATTAATCCAAAGATCAATTCTTGTCCCAATCAAATTGTACAAGTGAAACAAAAATCTTTTCTCACAATCTGGGACAACCCCACCTCGCTCATCTGGTCCAGCTAAATTGATCGGTTCATCAAGGTGAACCGGTCATCTCACTGACCAAAGTCGATTGGTTCACCAAGTGAACCGGTGGGTTGGTGGTCCAGGTTGTGTAGAAATCAGTCATGCAGTTCTCAATCAATCTGGCACTCTAATTAATTGGTTTAACACTTGAACACTATGATTCTGAGTCAAGTCAATTGATTGAATGTTTAATTGAGTACCTAAACACTTTAGTAATCAATCTAAACATCATTCGTGGATAAACTCCTCTTCCAGGTTAATCCTATGTGTGTGACCCTATACGTCCCATTTCACATTGGTAGTGAAATTCCATAACCACTTATGACTTTACAAGCAAAGAGTAGTGCCTAGTCACATATCAGGGCTACCCAAGTGAAAAGGAAATTTAGAGAACAACTTTCAACCCTAAAATCCGTAATTGGCGTTATAGTGAATGTATAGTTCCTTTGTCATTGATATATAGATTGAACTCGAGGCATGGATATGTCATCCTCTACAAACATTCAATCCATGTCTCTTGATCCAGAGTAGACTATCTGAGATATATGTGAGCTCAATGTCACACATTGACTCACATGCGCATGACCATGCTTTTCTTAGTCTCACTCATCAAGTGGCCAGGATATCATACTCCCTCAGAAGGGACAAATCCCATATCTATCACTCACAGTCAAAACCCCATGTGTCAAAGTCACCCAATCATCACCTTTATAAGAATCCATATTTTAGAATTTCATTTTATGATGTCAAAGTGTACCCGACGACATGTGTTGAGTGCAGTGATTTCAGGTCTAAGAACCAAAGTCACCACCAATACGATAAGAGCTAATCCTGACTAACCAATCATGGATTCCATGCATCACTCTTATGGTGGGTCTGTTCGATATATTGTTCCCTAACATGTATCTATGTGCTTGGTTTGATATCATATATCATGACTAATGAAATTCTTCCATCAACCAACACAGTCTAGTCTTTTGTGTTATTGATATCTATGGTTATTTCTACAATAACAATTGGCAAGGGACAAAACAAGAATGTATACTCTTGACATATGTATGACCCCATCGTTTAGGTCCTTAACCTAAAGGCATACGTCATTAAGTAAAATAATTCTTTAGACATCTATCATGTCATACCATTATCTCAAAATAGTTAAAGCATATAGATAGAAATTGCCTTTATAAATATTCAAATCATTTAAAAAGTATCCCATTACAATCATCATATGACTTGCTCTATGGGCATGCATACCAACAGAATCCCACTTGCACTTAGACCCAATCACCCAGGAACCTTAGTCCTTGTAACCTAGCATGATCGTCAAGCTTCTACTGTGAAAGTGCCTTTGTAGGGGATTAGATATATTGTCTTCAGTCGGTACTATGCAAATATTCACATCTCCTCATTGTACGATCTCTCATATGAGATTGAAGCACCTCATATGTGCTTGGACCGCTGATGTGATCTGGGTTCTTTAGCTTGAGCGATAGCTCCATTGTTGTCACAATAAAGCTCAATTGCATCACAACTATTAGGAACCACCCCAAATTCAGAGATGAACTTATTGATTCATACAACCTCCTTTTCTGCATGGGATGTTGTAATATACTCAGCCTCTATAGTAGAATCTACAACTATCTCTTGCTTGGAACTCTTCCATCTCATAGCTCTATTGTTAAGGCAAAATACAAATTCTGACTGTGATCTGTAATCATCTTTATCGATTTGGAAGCTTGCATCGGTATAATACTTTACCACCAATTCTTCCTCACCGTTATATATGAGGAACTAATCCTTAGTCCTTCTCAAGCACTTCAAGATGTTCTTCACGGATGTCCAATGAGCATCTCTGAGATCTGACTGGTACCTGCTCATCATGTTAAGTGCATATGAGACATAGTGACGGGTGCACAATATTTCATACATGATGTATCCAATGGTTGATGCATACGGAATCCCATTCATACAGTCCCTCTCTTTACAAGATCGGGGACACAGAGCTCTAGAGACGGTAACTCCATGCACCATGGGTATGTTTCTTCTCTTTGAGTTCTCCATGCTGAACCGCTTCAACAATTTATCAATGTACGTGCTCTGACTTAGTCCAATAAGCCTTCTAGATCTATCTCTATAGATCTTGATTCCTAAGATATAGGATTCTCCTCCTAAGTCTTTCATTGAGGATGTATTTCCAATCTATGTCTTTACCTTCTGTAAGGCAGAGATGTCATTCCCATCAATAGTATGTCATCTACATACAATATGAGGAATGTAGTCATGCTCCCACTAACCTTCTTATACACACAAGGTTCATCTTCATTTTGACTAAGCCAAACTCTTTGACTGCTTTGTCAAAATGAAGATTCCATCTCTGAGATGCTTGCTTCAACTTGTAGATTGACCTTTGCAGCTTACAGACTTTAATGGCATTCTTTGGATCTATAAAACCTTCATGTCGTGTCATGTACACATCCTCTACTATATTCCCATTAAGGAATGCAGTTTTAACATCCATCTGCCAAATTTCATAGTCATAGTAGGATGCAATAGTGAGCATGATCCCGATGGACTTAATCATGGCAACTGGAGAAAAGGTTTTGTCACAGTCAACACCTTGAACTTGTCTAAAACCCTTTGTAACCAATCTGTCTTTATAAGTTTGCACATTGCCGTCCATGTCAGTCTTCTTCTTGAA
This sequence comes from Alisma plantago-aquatica, assembly GCA_963693085.1. NCBI lineage: Eukaryota > Viridiplantae > Streptophyta > Magnoliopsida > Alismatales > Alismataceae > Alisma > Alisma plantago-aquatica. The sequence continues at coordinate 302,673,396 of OY856409.1, read as the reverse complement.
GACCGATTTGCACCCTATGGGTTTTACCCCTTTAGGTGGTTCCACCAAGGTCCATACCTTGTTGGTATACATTGATTCCATCTCAGATCTCATGGCCTCAAGCCATTTCTTAGAATCTGGTCCCTCCATAGCTTCTAGATAGACAGTTGGCCCATCATCTATGACCAACTCACTGCCTTCCTGAGTCACAAGATATCCAACTCTGTCATGTTCAAGGCGTGTCCTACTAGATCTGCAAGGTCCCTGTGCAACTTGAGGAGATTGAGATTCCAAAACCACTTGTGAATCTCTATGTTCCTATTGTACATCCATTGGTTCAATTTTTTATTGTTGGTCTTAAACCTCTTCGAGTTCTACTTTCCTCCCACCGCTTCCTTTGGAAATAAACTCCTTTTCTAGGAACACAACATTCTTGGCAACAAATACTTTGTTGTCAGTTGGGTGGTATAAGTAGTATACCCTTGTCTCTTTGAGATATCCAACAAAATAACACTTATGGATTTGGTTCCAAGCTTATCAGGAAACATTTTCTTAACATAAGCTTCACATCACCAAATCTTCATTAAAGACACATCGGGACACTTCCCGTGCCATATCTCATATGGTGTCTTTTGAACCGATTTAGATGGTACATGGTTAAATGTAAATGTGGTGGCTTGAAGAGAATGACCCCAGAAAGAAGTCAGAAGATCAACAAAAATCATCATAGATCACACCATATCAAGTAATGTGTGATTCCTTCTTTCTGACACACCATTATGTTGTGGTGTTCTAGGTAAAGTCCATTGTGATACAATACCACAGGCTCTCAGAAGGTCCTCAAACTCTTGGCTTAAGTATTCTCCACCTCAATCAGATCGAAGCACCTTAATACTTTTGCCAAGATGGTTTTATACTTCATTCAGGAAATCCTTGAACCTTTCAAGAGTTTCAGACTTATGTTTCATCAGGTAAACATAGCCATACCTACTGAAGGCATCAGTAAAGGTAATAAAGTACTGATACCCACCTCTAGCATTTGTTCTAAAAGGCCCACATACATCAATATGTATGAGTCCTAATAGATCACTGGCTCTCTCACCTTTTCCTGAAAAGGGAGCCTTGGCCATCTTGCCCAACAAACAATATTCACATGTCTCTATTGATTCATAATCAAAAGAGTCCAGATAACCATCCTTATGGAGTCTAGATATGTGATTCTCATTTATGTGTCCTAGATGACAATGCCAAAGGTATGTTTTGTTTGAGTTATTGAGTTTTTATTGTATGGTGTTTACGTTCTATACACTCATTTGTAGATCTATCAAGTATAGACCATAAGACATTAGGGCACTGCCATAAAAGATCCCATCTTTAGAAATGGAACTCTGTCCATTCTTAATAAGAAATTCAAATCCATCTTTGTCCAAATAAGATATAGATATGATATTTCTATTTATGGCAGGTACATAATAGCAGTTCTATAACTCTATTATCATCCCACTAGGTAGAGATAACTCATAGGTTCCTATGACACTGGCAGAAACTCTTGCCCCATTAGCAACACGTAGTTCAACCTCGCCTTTCCCTAAAGGCCTACTTATTTTCAGATCCTTCACACTTGAATAAATGTGTGATGTACATGTGGTATCAAGTACCCATGATGAAGCAGTAAAGTAAATCGCTATCATGTATACACCTGAAGTAGAGATCTTTATCTCTTGCTTCATCTTCCATGATTCCTTCAACCCTCTCCATGTTTTGAGCACAGAAGACATAGATTTTAGCTGGGAGAGAGAACCCTTCTCTCCCTTGCCTTTATCCTTAGATTCCATTCCACTGATCACTATCATGGAACTATACTTCTTCTTATCAGCCTCAAACAATGCCTGAAGTGTACATAGAGCAGATTCTAAGGCCACTGGTATCTTAGGATTATGCAAAACACTTCTCATAGTCCTTAATCAGTTATGGAAATTTGTCTCAATTAATTTTCCCGATTGAAAAGATGATTTCTTTGCCATTTCATTCTACAAGAGAAAACATTTGCATTTTGTCAAAAACTCATTTTTGATTTGTTTTGATTTGAATAAAGTTTGATGATATTTAATTAGGCCTTTAATTAATTACCGCTCTCACTATTTTGATCAAATTGATAGCCCTCACTGTCAATTCGAAATATTGTAGCGTGCAACTTTCTAGTGGGTCAAGATCCCGATTACCTCTCAGTCATGGACCAGCTAGGGCTATCACCCACAACTAGATTCTTTTAGGTAGGCAAATTTTGTCAATTGCATCCTATACAACTCTTGAAAGATGTCATGCGCAACTCCTTGCCACGATCACCTCCATGCCTCAAGGTGCTTGATCCAATCAAGTTCACCTTGTTAATGTTGGTATATATGCCCATAGAGTCATCCCAAGCAATTGCATGGAGTCAGATATTAATTAATCAATTAATGTGATTATTTAGTTAATCAATGAATTCCGAAATATTCTAATTAATCCATGAGAATTTTAATTAACGTAGTGTTTCTATTTACCGATGGGTTTAGGAAACCCTACTTCCCTTTGTCTCCTATTTAAAGGAGCTTCACAGTCGATATCTATATAAGATATTGAGAGAGGCTTTTCAATTTACACTCACGTATATAAACCCTAGCTATCACCATCCTAAGGAGAGAAAGGAAAGCACTGCAATGCTAGAACGTCGTCGTACAGAGATGACTCCTTCCCGCTGGCTTAGGAAGCGCAACGTGGAGTTCCAGTCCATCTGCGTGGACAAAGTAGAGACACAGACGTTGAGACGCCTGTGTTCAGAGGACATCTATGACCATTCATACGTGCTATGAGCAGCGTACAACACCGCATGACAGAAGTGCCACTGGATCGTTTTGCGACACACTCAGCAAAAGGGAGAGAAGTTTCGTCCATGTAGGCCATCATCATTGCACACCATCATGCAGTGGGACATCACCGGACTTTCTCCGCAATAAGGTATATCTCGCAAACACTCTTTCTGAATACGCTATTGTCGATGAGATGCTATTTTGGGTTGCGTGGAATTTTTGTTGCTTCCGCCGCACATGTTGTCTCCACAAAACTCAACAGTGGTATCAGAGCAGCGTCGATCTACGACATATTTGGATTTTTTTTTATATGATTGAATCGATGTATATTGTTTTCTATGTTGTATATGATGTGAATTAAAAATGCTAACATGCAAATCTAAACCTAATTCCACATACGCCACAGGCTTCTATTTTTTATGTTTCGGATGGGGTCGGCTACGAAAAATACTAATTTTCCTAAGTGCACAGAAGTAAAATTCGGTAGACCTTTCAGGTGCTCTGCCCCTGAGACCCCACGAGGGGCGGCCTCCCCTCGACCCCGCACAGGGGCGCTGCCCCTGTGTACCCCACATAGTATGTGTGGGAGTCAAAATTTTATTTAATGGGGAATGTCCCACATTAAAATTACTACAATTTTAATATGTATATATAGATATACCTATGATATCAAACAATTGTCTTTTAAAATCTATTTTATGTGGTGAATGCATGCACGGTTATGGCCTAGTATCCCCTTTTGTGAATGTTGTGATTGAATGTGGATGTCAATCTTATGGGCATGTTTGTTTGAGAATGCTATGGATGTATAATGGTTGTATGTGGATCTTTTATATAAAGTATTCAGCTTGCATTTTGAGCCTCATCTCTTATTTCAAACTGTAATTAATTCTTTCCCTTTATATTTGTACTCATACGATGTAATAGAGATAGGATTAGTTTTAGCCTTTGTAAACTTGATGTAAGGAGGCCACTTGAAGATCCAACTCCAAGGAGCGTCCATGGAGAAGCAACATGAAGATCCAATTCTAATAAGAAACTTGAAGTTCTAACCTCATGGAGCATCCATGAAGTTGTTCATTATCATGTCGATCCTTATAGGTTGTTTCACATGTGTTGTTGCATGAGATGCATAAGACCACAGGTTGACCATAATCCTTTGTTGCTCCAAAGGATTACAATAGTATGGCCATAACCGATGTATTTGTATTTGTGATTGCATGTCTATCATTTTTAGTTGTGTATATAGTAGTATATGATACATACCATAAGTATGTGGGGTTTGGATATGTATATGTATTAATAAAACCCCTCAATTAATAATATTGAGTTTTAGTTGCCTTCCATAAAGAAATACACATGAAAAGCTTGATCGACTATGTGTGGGCACGCCTCCGTGTGGTACACTGTCTATCACGTGGAAGTGTGATTGTGGGTGTGTGGGTCTGCCTCCGCAGGGTGCACACTCATCATGTTTGCTTATGGGTTGGACTTAACTAGGGGAGCTTGACAGGATCAAGTACCTAGAGGCACATAGATGCATCATGGCAAGGAGTTGTACATGATCATCTATCTAAGAGTTGTATATGATGCAATTGGCAAAAGTTTCCTACCTTAGTATTTGGTCTTTGACGCCAGCGTTGGCTGGGCATTGATCCAATTATTTTGGATCTTGGCTCACTAGAAGGTTGTACATTGCAATCTTCTGAGTTGATAGTGAGGGCTATCAATTTGAATAAAATAGTGGGAGCGTAATTAATTAAAGGCCTAATTAATCTCGTTTATCAAATCTTTACAAGTCAAAATGTTTTGGACTAAATGCATTTTTTTTCTTTTGCAGCGATCAAATGGCGAACAACACTCACACTTTCTCATTGTGATCGGTCCTTGAGAAGGACAAAATTACTGAAACCAACTTTCAAAACTGGTTTAGGACGCTGAGAATTGTTCTCGCACGTGAGCGTAAGCTCTATGTCCTTGAAACACCAGAGCCAGCGGAACCCGCCGCAAATGTGCCCAAGGTTGAAAAAGATGCTTACAAGAAGCACCTTGATGATGTCGTGGATGTCAAGTGCCTGATGTTTTTCTCAATGAACTATGAGTTCCAAGAGCATCATGAGAGCATGAATGTCATGGAGATGGTAACACATCTCAAGAACAAGTATCAACATCAAGCAAGACAGGAGAGATATGATGTCTCTAAGGCTTTGTTCAGGAGCAAGATGAAAGAGGGAGACTCAATTGGCACCCATATACTCACTTTTATTGGGTACGTGGAAAGCCTATCCAAGCTAGGATTTCCCCTAGGTCAAGAGTTGGCCACTGATGTGGTTCTACAATCGTTGCCCGAATCATATAGTCATTTTTCATGAACTACAACATGAACAATCTTGACAAGCTGTTGTCAGAATTGTTGGGCATGTTGAGGATAGATGAAGCACAGATGAAGAAAGACTAGCCCAAGTCTGTGATGATGATCATCAAGACAAAGGGAAATTCAAAAGGCAAAGGCAAGGCTAAGACAGGTTCTAAAGTTGGGCAGAAGCCAAAGTCATCCACGCTCAAAGCTAAAGGTGGGATCTCCAAAGAAGGCAGTTGTCACCATTGTCACCATGCCGGACATTGGAAAAGAAATTGTCCTCTCTACCTGGAGGAACTGAGGAAGAAGAAGCAAGGGATAGATATCTCCACTTCAGGTATATATGTTATTGAGATAAACTTAAATACTTCTTCATCATGGGTACTGGACACCGGATGTCGATCTCACATATGTTCTAATATGCAAGATCTAATAAGAAGTAAGACTTTACGAAAGGGCCAAGTCGAGTTGCGGGTCGCTAATGGAGCAGGAGTTGCTGCCGCCACAGTTAAAGTTATTAGTTTATCTTTGCCTACGGGCCTTGTAATATAATTAGAGAATTGCTATTATGTACCTGCCTTTAATAGAAATATTATTTATGTATCTTGTATGGATAAGAGTGGATTTGAATTTCACATTAAGAATGGAATTATTTCTATTTCTAAAGATGAGATCTTTTATGGAAATGCCCCTATTTCTTATGGTATCTACTTGTTAGAACTTGAGACTAGCATATACAATGTAAATACTAAAAGGTTAAAACTTGAAAACTCAAACAAAACATACTTATGGCATTGTTGTCTTGGGCACATAAACGAGAAGTGCATATCTAGACTCCATAAGGATGGTTATCTAGACTCTTTTGATTTTAAATCATTAGAGACATGTGAGGCATGTTTATTAGGGAAGATGACCAAGAATCCTTTCACTGGACACAGTGAGAGAGCCAGTGATCTGCTAGGGCTCATACATACTTATGTATGTGGACCTTTTAGACCAAATACTAGAGGAGGCTATCAATACTTCATTACCTTCATTGATGACCTCAATAGGTATGGCTATGTATATCTTATGAAACACAAGTCAGAAACTCTTGAAATGTTCAAGACTTTCATGAATGAAGTAGAGAAGCAACTTGGTAAGAGTAAAAAACACTCTATTCAGATCGAGGTGGCAAATACTTAAGCTAAGAGTTTGAGGACCATCTGAGAGACCGTGGTATTATATTGCAATGGACTCCACCTGGTACACCACAACATAATGGTGTGTTAGAAAGAAGGAATCATAAATTATTAGACACGGTATGATCCATGATGAGTTCAGCCGAACTTGTAATATCGTTCTGGGGATATGCTCTTGAAACTGTAGTGTTTACACTTAACCGTATACCTTCCAAATCGGTTTAAAAGACACCATGTGAGATATGGAATGGGAATCATCCCAATTTGTCTATGTTAAAGATTTGGGATGTGAAGTTTATGTTAGGAAACAATTTCCTAAAAAGCTTGGACCCAAATCGGAAAAATGCTATTTTGTTGAATACCCTAAGGAAACTTGGGGATACTACTTATACACACCAACTGAAAACAAAGTGTTTGTTTCTAAGACTGTTGTATTTTTTGAAAATGAATTTATTTCCAAAGTAATTAGTGGGAGGAATGTAGAGCTTGAAGAAGTTCAAGACCAACAAGAAAGCAGAGAACCTGAGGAGGTACATAAGGAACATGAAGACTCACACATTGTTATGGAATTTCAAGTTCCAAATGTAATACAAGAACCTCATAGGTTGAGTAGGACACAACTTGAGCCAGAGAGATTTGGATTTCTCTTGACTCAAGACAGTGACAAATTGGGCATAACATATGAGAAAAATTCCAATCTAGAAGCTACTAAGGTACCAAAATCTGAGAAATGGCCCGAAGGCATGAGATCTAAGATGGAATCCATGTACACCAACAAGGTATGGAGCTTGGTAGATCCACCCGAAGGGGTAAAACCCATAGGGTGCAAGTGGGTCTTCAAGAAGAAGACCAAAATGGATGGAAATGTTCAAACCTATACAGGTAGGTTGGTTGCAAAAGGATTCTGTCAAATTCAAGGTGTTGATTATGATGAGACCTTCTCACCAATTGTCATGGTTAAATCCATCAATATCATGCTTGCCATTGTAGCTTATCATGACTATGAGATTTGGCAGATGGATGTTAAAAAAACATTCCTTAATGCGAATTTACTTAAGGATGTGTACATGACACAACCTGATGGTTTTATTGATCCAAAGGATGCCAATAAAGTCTATAAGCTATAAAGGTCAATCTATGGATTGAAGCAAGCATCTCGGAGCTGGAATCTACACTTTGACGAAGTAGCCAAAAAGTTTGGCTTTAGTCAAAATGAAGATGAACCTTGTGTTTACAAAATGGTTAGTGGGAGCACAATCGTATTTCTCATATTGTATGCGATGGCATACTATTGATGGAAATGACATCCCTACTCTTCAGACAGTAAAAGGTTGGCTAGGGAAGACCTTCTCTGTGAAGGATTTAGGCGAAGCATCCTATACACTAGGGATCAATATCAATAGAGATAGATCAAGAAGGCTTCTAGGCCTAAGCAAGAGCACATACATTGACAAGGTGCTAAAGAGGTTTAGCATGGAGGGTTCTAAGAGAGGTAACTTTCCCATGCCCCATGGGGTTACGATCTCTAAAGCCCAATGTCCTAGTTCATGTGATGAACGGGCACGCACGAGTAAGATTCCATATGCATCATCAATTGGATCTATCATGTACGCGATGTTATGTACTCGTCCTGATGTGTTGTATGCTTTGAGCATGATGAGCTGGTATCAGTCAAATCCAGGTGAATGTCATTGGACAGCCATAAAGAACATCCTAAAGTACTTGAGAAGGACTAAGGATCAATTCTTGGTATACGGTGGTGAGGAAGAGATCGTGGTAAAATGTTACACTGATGATAGCTTCCAAACTGACAAAGATGACTACAGATCGCAAACTAGATTTGTGTTTTTCCTGAATAATAGAGTTGTGAGCTGGAAGAGTTCCAAGCAAGAGACAGTTGTGGATTCTACAACAGAGGTTGAATATATTTCCACATCTAATGCTGCAAAGGAAGTTGTGTGGATCAAGAAGTTCATTTCTGAACTTGGAGTGGTTCCAAGCGATGGTGATGCAATCGAGATGTTTTGAGACAACAACGGAGCAATTGCACATGCTAAAGAAAAAAGATCGCACCCACATTCCAAACATATTCTACGGTGGTTCCATCTCATATGAGAGATCATACAATGAGGAGATGTGAAGATTTGTGGAGTACGTGCAGAAAGCAATGTGGCCGACCCGCTCACAAAAACACTTTCACAGTAGAAACATGATGGACACGTTCGATCACTTGGATTGAGATTCATGAGTGATTGGGTATAAGTGCAAATGGGAATCTGTTGGTATGTATGCCCATAGATACTATCATTTGATGATTGTAATGGGATACTATGTAAGCAAATTGTAATACTACATTGATCATATCAATAAAGGCAAGTTTCCAATCTATATGTTTGTGTTTTATATTGTGAGATGACCATAAAACTTGTAGATGTCTATAGAATAATATACTCAATGACATATGTCTTTGGGTTGATGACCTGAACAATGAGATCATATGTATGCTAAGAGTATGTATTCTTGTTTCGTCCCTAATCAATTGTTATTATGGAAATATCCATAGACATCAATAACCCATAAGATTAGAATGTATGTTGGTTGATGGAAGCATCTCATTATCCATGATATGGAGATATCAAACCAGATACATAGATACTTGTTAGAGAACACTGTATCGGATAGACCCACCTTGAGAATGACACATGGATACCATGATTGGTAGTTAGAGTCACATCCCATAATAATGGTGGTGATTGTGGTTCTTAGACTTGAAGTCACTACACTTATCACATGTCGTTCGGTGTACTTTGACATCATCCACCGTTGTCCTGAATAAGGATTTCCATAAAGATGGTGCTTGGGTGCAGTGTGACACATGAGGATGATTGTGAGTGATGTAGATGGAATTTGTCCTTCCTACAGGAGTTTGCTATTCCAGCCACTTAATAAGCAAGACTGAGAAATGCATGGCCATGCTGATGTGAGTCAATATGTGATATTGAGCTTACATATATCTGAGACAGTCTTCTCTAACACAAGGAACATGGATTGAACATTGAAGCGGATAACATTTCCATGACTCGAGTTCAATCTGGAGATCAACGACAAAGGAACTATACAATCACTATAACACCTGTCATGAATGATAGGTTAAGTTGTTCTCCAACTTCTCCAATCACTTGGATGGTAATGAAGTATTGCTAGATACCAATCATTGCTTGTAAAATCATAATATGATTATGGATATCACTGCCAACGTAATTTGGAGCCTATCGGGTCACACACATAGGATGTGTTGGAATAGGAGTATAATTATGGATTTGAGTAGACTTGCTCCGAATCACATTGATTACTAAAATGTTTATGTAATCGATTAGAATAATATTGGAGTGATTGGCTCTAAGTGCAAGTGGGAGTCTGTTGGTATATATGGCCATAGAGCCATCCCAAGCGATTGCATGGAATCAGATATTAATTAATCAATTAATGTGATTATTTGGTTAATAAATGAATTCCATAATATTCTAATTAATCAACGAGCATTTTAATTTATTCAGTGTTTTTGTTTATCGATGCGTTTAGGAAACCCTACTTCCCTTTGTCTCCTATTTAAAGGAGTTTGACGGTCAATATCTATATAAGATATTGAGAGAGGCTTTTCAGTTTACGCTCACATACGTAAACCCTAGCTGTCACCATCCTTAGGAGAGAAATCAAAGCACTGTGATGCTAGCACGCTGCCGCACAGAGACAACTCCTTCCCGTTAGCTTAGGAAGCACAATGTGGAGTTCCATTCCATCTGCATGGACAAATTAGAGATGCAGACGCTGAGACACCTGCATTCGGAGGACATCTATGACCATCCATACACGCTATGAGCGGCGTACATCACCGCACGACAGAAGTGCCACCGGGTCTTTCTACGATGCACTCAGTGAATGGAAGAGAAGTTTCGTCCATGTAGGCCAGCATCATTGCACACCATTGTGTAGTGGGACATCACCGGACTTGCTCCGCGATAAGGTATATCCCATAAACACTCTTTCCGAATACGTTGTTGTCGATGAGATTGTATTTAGGTTGCATGGAATTTTTGTTGCTTCCTTCGCACATGTTTTCTCTACAAAACTCAAAAGTTAAGTCTGACCCAAAAGCCAACACAATGAATATGCACCCTGCTAGGGTAGACCCACATATTCACCAACACACTTTTGTGAGATAGACACTACACCACGCTAGGGCGTGCCCACACATAGTTGATCAAGTTTTTCATGTGTGCTGCTTTTGGAAGGCATTTAAAACTTAATATTGTGGGGTTTGGTTTTTATATACATATACATGTCCCATCAACGCAATAAATAATATGTACCATATACATGCTATATCCCACAAGAAAACATGTGAAGCAATAAAACGATGATTATGGCCATCCGATTGTAATTCCTTTAGCCACAAGGAATTACGGTCATCTACGTCTACATCATATGCAGCAACATGTACAAGATGAAGTCATGTGTTGTAGCCGTTTCGGGTTGATCAACTCATCCCATGATTGATCGGCTTGCCTCCCGGTCGGTCGATTTGGTGCCACCATCCGATTGTCTGGCTCCTCCAGACGATCAGTTTCTCAGGTCATCGTGCATCATCTCAGGCCACCAGCCGCCCATCTCACTCCTTGTGATGGTCGTCTTAGTCTACTAACTGAGCGTCTCACTCCATGAGACATTTGTCTCAGTCCTCCAAATGCTCGTCTAAGTGCATGCCTTTCTTTGACATAACATGAAATAAACTATTCTATTTTGCATATTGCTTTGCGAAATCCTAAGTTACATTCGAGGGGAGCAAATGTAGAAGAGAAAGATCGAGTTATCTCGAGTTACATCAGAAATGGGAGAAGGGACTCGGTACATAGACCAAGATGCAAACAATCACAACCAACCAAGCACACATAGGGGTTTATAGGCCATAACCACGCTACACAACCACCAAAAACCATTTTAAAGCAACATGTATCGAATGCATTTATATACCATATCATATATGTATATTTGGGATTTGTGGATTTAAATTGGACATGCATATAAGACAGTTAAATATTCGCATCACATGCAATAAATAAAAGACAAAAAACCAAAAACTGATCATATCGATTAATCCTAAAACATAGAATGTTGACGTGGCTCTGATACCACTGTTGGGTTTTGTAGGACAATGAATGTAGCCGAAACAAAAAAATTGTCACCACAAACCCATAAAACAATAGATCGCATCAATGACTATAAAATAGGAAGGATGGTTTTAGCGAGGTGTACATGGTCTTGAGGTTTCTCAGTGATAATACCTCACAGCTGGTGCAGTGTTCAACCACCTAGTCTTGGATGGTGTCTATGCAACTCCTGGTCTCCACCCGGCCTGCAGTGGACTGTCATCATCCTAAGCGGTGGAAACCTCCCGCCTTTACAGATAGTCCACACGGACCACCGGGAACTCTAATTGTCCTATCTCACGGAATACTAGGAGTCATCCTCTTCTGTCGACGTACTAGTCACCGACACACTCTCCCACCAACAGTTGTCATCCTGTAGTTGTCTTTCCCTCAATGTGCCTCCCTAGTCAGGTAGCACTTGCTTGGGCTCTCTTAGTTACCAAAACTAGAGAGGACAACTCTACAGAGCAACTGATATTCTGAGTTGTGCTTGAGAAGCCCTCAGTACCCCTCTATATACAGGAGGGGTCAGGGTTAGGGTTCTCATCCCCGGGCAATGCGGGACTAAAGTGGGAGTAGAAGGGTCCACAATTTCCATGAACTGACTGCATTGTAGAAGGCAAGCCGATCATTTCACAAATGAGCCAGACAGTTGGGAGTGTGAATTAGTCGGTTCACTCAGTGAACTGGTTGTTTCACATTCCTGACTGGCCTGCAATTGACTTTCCTCTTTCATTTCTAATTAATCCAGAGATCAATTCTTGTCCCAATCGAATTGTACAAGTGAAATAAAAATCTTTTCTCACAAATCGGGACAACCCCACCTCACTTATTTGGTCCCGCTGAACTGATCAATTCATCAAGGTGAAATAGTCATCTCACTGACCATGAGCTGATCGGTTCACCAAGTGAATCAGTCAGTTGGTGGTCTAGGTTGTACAAAAATTAGTCATGTAGTTCTTAATCAACCTGACACTCTTACTAGTTGGTTCAACACTTGAGCACTATGATTCTGAGTCAAATCAATTGATTGAATGTTTAATTGAGTACCTAAACACTTTATTATCAATCTAAACATCATTCATGGATAAACTCCTCTTCTAGGTTAATCCTATGTGTGTGACCCTATGGGTCCCATTTCACATTGGTAGTGAAATTCCATAACCACTTATGACTTCACAAGCAAAGAGAAATGCCTAATCGCACATCAGTGCTCCCCAAGTGAAAAGGAAATTTGGAGAACAACTTTCAACCCTACAATTTGTAATTGGTGTTACAGTGAATTAGTTCCTTTGTCATTGATATCCAGATTGAACTTGAGGCATGGATATGTCATCCTCTACAAACATTCAATCCATGTCTTTTGATCCAGAGTAGACTGTCTAAGATATATGTAAGCTCAATGTCATACATTGACTCACATGCGCATGGTCATGCTTTTCTCAGTCTCACTCATCAAGTGGTCAGGGTATCATACTCCCTTAGGAGGGACAAATCCCATATCTATTACTCAAAGTCAAAACCCCATGTGTCAAAGTCCCCCAATCATCACCTTTATATCAATCAATATTTTAGAACTGTGTGTGATGATGTCAAAGTGTACCCAACGACATGTGTTGAGTGCAATTATTTTAGGTCTAAGAACCACAGTCACTACCAATACTATAACAGATAATCCTAACTAACCAAGCATGGTTTCCATGCATCACTCTTATGGTGGGTCTGTCTGATACATTATTCCCTAACATGTATATATGTGCTTAATTTGATATCACATATCACGACTAATGAGATTTTATCATCAACCAACACACACTCTAGTCTTTTGTGTTGTTTATGTCTATGGTTATTTCCACAATAACAACCAACTAGGGAAAAAACAAGAATGTATACTCTTGACATCAGTATGATCTCATTGTTCAGGTCCTTAACCCGAAGGCATACTTCATTGAGTAAAATAATTCTTTAGACATCTATCATATTATACCATTATTTCAAAACAGTTAATACTTATAGAAAAAAATTGCCTTTACTATTATTCAAATCACTTACAAAGTATCCCATTACAATCATCATATGACTTGCTCTATGGGCATACATACCAACAGTGTTGCACCGGGATTGATCAAAATAGATATGAAACATGGAGAAGACAAATCAAAATGAAGTAATTTCATCTGACCTATCATGACCTGTTCCGGCTGACTCATCACATATAATCGATCCGTCGCCTATTGTCATCCCCTTCCTCTGCTAGCATGTACTGAAGAGCCTATTTGTGACGCTTGACCGCATCCTCAGCCACTGTGTTGTTGTCACTAATGTGACACTTTTTTATTCTACCTTGATTGTTGAGTCACCTCTTCATCCTTCACAGGGCAGTACTACTTAGTATGCCCCACTTGTCCACACTTGAAACATATCTTGCCCTTGTACCATAGCCTAGACGGCCCTGTCACAGACACTGATGTTGTACTGTGAGCTCCTACATGTGAAAAACTATGACCTCTGCCTCTGCTTTGTTTCCACTATGACTAAGTCACTGGCCTTTGCTAAGACTGAGGTGCTAAGTACTTGGGATTCTTGAAGCTTCTAGAAGATTGTCCTTGGTTGATGCATGCCTCTTCTTGAACTTTGTCTCCTGCTTCTCTATCACAGACCTCTCCACTTTTCTAACTAATTCCACAAAAGTAGCAAACCTCTCTCCATTCTCTAAAGGTGACATGGGGTTGTCATCTTAGGACTCATACATTTCTCAAAGTGCTTGATTCTCTCCTTGTCTGTTGTAGCCATATGTGAACAAAAGCTAAGGATCTCCATAAACTTAGCTTCATAAGCACTATTTGACATATATCCTTGTCAGATTTTCTCAAATTGTACAATCTTCTCATCCAAGTATATCTCTGGAAAGTACCAACTTACGAACTCTCATCAATATTCTTTCCAAGTAATCACAACTCCTAGATTTTTCTCTTCCTCAATGGCACACCAGTGGCCATCAATCCCTTTCAACATATATACAACATGTTTCACCTTATCCTCTTCAGGGATATCGAGGATTTTAAAGACCTTTTCCATCTTAGTTGGCCACATATCTGCATCAGCTGGATCATATGTCCCCACATACTCCAATGCTCCTACATGTCAAAGTCTTTCAAACGACTTTCGAAAACCATGGGTTTCAACACCGGGAACTGCTACCCTAGGTTGGGTTGTAGGTATCCTATCCATCATGCAATTCATTGTAGTCATAAATTGTCCAACCATGAATTCTAAAGAAGGGTTGTTTACATTCTCTAGGTCAGTCTGAGGCATCTCGGGCATAGTTTCAGCCCTTTCTTGCCTCCTATAACCACCTCCTAGTGTTGCAACACCGCTCTTAGCAACATGTTCTTCACGTTCTCTAGACATTTTTCTTCTCTTCTTCTTCTTCTTCTTCTTCTGCATAAGCAGAAGTGACCATAAGATATACTAGAGGACACTAGAACATACTCCAACCCTACTCCTATGTCCATGCAGACTCAACGAACCTATAGCTCTGATACCATTAAATTGTGATGACCATCACCACACCAAGTGATATTACTCAAAACAAAGCGTGGGATTACCATTAATAACAATATTACCACAAACATGGTAATATTAAAACCACGTACAATTCAATATCTCAAGTGGAAGTATTTTATGAACAAGCCCCCGCTTTAGGCCATCTGTATTCCATATATGCCAAAAGATATTACAGATCATGTTCAAAGGCTAACAAGCCAAATCTATTACATAACACCACTTGTTTATATGTACATACCATTTATATACACTCGTGGCACAAATCCAAAATCTACAGGTCGATATATAAAACTACAAAATCTCCCCAAAGACCCAAGAGTATAGGTACAACACATAAGACTCTACTATAGAACTCTAGTAGCAAATCCAACCTCTAGCAGCCATTGTTCTCCTTGCTGCTCAGCACCTATACCACGACCTCAACCTCAGCATCCACGACCACCTAAAAAGTTGTGGAACCCACAGAAAGAGACCAAATGTCCCAGTGAGAGATATAACTCTTCTCTGACATCTATTATAAGCATAGTAAGATATAGAGAAGTTAAGTAAAGCAGTAAATACTAGATAAATAGTTTAAGCACTTCTAACTGAGCAGTAAGTCATCTTATACTTTTAAAAGAAATGTGAAAAAGATGTATGGATCTTATAAACTAAACATTCATAGTTGATCCAAAGTAAATATACTACACAACTATATTATCACCTTAAATATTATGCCCTGAGGATTTGAGGCATACCACTCAAATCCAACTGACCACTTATAAGTTGAAATCACTACCATACAAGATATATGGAAGAATCAAACTCCATGATCATCACCAGCACTACTTGTTAGTTTGAGTCTACAATGCAATGTCTTAATAGTCTCACTACTAAACAACAATTTGTAGACATAGATATAGTCATGTAGAGACAACAACTCATAGTCAAAGTTGTGGTCCTAAAAAACAACTAGACTGCCTTGGTACATGGAACAACACTAGAGAATAGACTCATACATGGTTGTTCTATAACAAAGCATTATACCATTACTTCAAAAATTTAAGGATACGTAGAGTTATCTCCACTGGTACCCCACATATTCAATAATATACGCTCCAAGTTTCTGGTAGGAGTTACTCATTTCACCATCTAGCTAGATATTGACATTAAAGATGGATCTATGGTACAAGGAAACTACATGATTAGGGGTTCACTTTATTAGGCTTTCCAATTGAGTATCTTTTAATGCATCAATCAAGTTACAACGTATTAAACCTAAACAAATTCTACAAAATTAAGGTAGGATACAACTTTTACAAGATATAAAATGTACAAGGTGAGAACTTGTCTCATCATCACGTCACTATGGGATATCAATCCCTCAATTTATGCACAACGCACTTGCTAGGTCATTAAACCATTTCATATAACTCTTGCACCTTCAATATCATAGTATGCCTCAACAATTACCCATAAATACCACCCTATATTACATAGGGATCAACATAGCATTCTCATAGACATGACATTCATCTCACCTACAAGTTTGTGTTACACAAGAAGGAGAGAGAAAGCACAATCAAATAATAATTTATTCAAATAGAAGGAGCACATTTATCTTGTTATCATAAGATTAGGGTTAGGTTTCACATGTATCTGATTAGAGCTTTATAACATCAGGAAATCACTAAAACCTAATTTCTACTACCTCCCACATGTTTGGAGAACACTAGGGTTCCATACTATTGCTGATGATTAACCATTCCTAGCTACAACACCTTAAGTATACCATCACACTGGGTAATGGTCATGTACATACTCACATATAGGTTCCTCAGTCACTTCACAAACCATGGTCTCGACCACCTTCAACTCTTGGGTCTCGATCTACATAGTCTCGACCTCCAATAACACATGGTCACAACCATCACAACCAATGTCATGATCGAGATAACATATGTGTCTTGACCCCTCACTTACAAGCTTTCACAGTCATGATGCATCATAGGGTCACAACCAAAACCGTCATAACATATGTCTTGACCCCAAACATAACAAACACACAACCACCCTGACATGAATTCACAACCACGACAACATGAGGTAATAAATAGGACGTCGCGACCACCCATATACCTGATCACAACCAAGATGCCACCCAAGCATAGCATCATGATTGCGATACAAGGAGGCACTCAACAGGGCATCGTGACTAGATCCAATGCGACATCTCACTAACTTTGGGTGTCTCCAAGGCAATTGAAGCCCTTGGTAGCTTCGCTGAAGTGAAGCAGAGATCGTGGTGCATGTGCTTGATGCCCAGAAGAATCAGATCCTAAAGTTGATAAGAAAGTTGACTTGCTCCTGGTTTGCTCGTGAAGAAGCAAGGAGGAAGACGAACCCTGCTAAAAAGATCAATGTACCCCCAATGTCCCTTCACAATGGTAAGGGTATGTTCGTACTTTTATCTTAGTTTCCTCGTTTGACTAGGAGAGTCCATGTAAGCGCGGACCATCGGGTGGCACAAGCCCATTGGGTGGCCATCAAGTTGGAAGACCGGGACACAGGGATCCTTGCCTAGGTGGCATGTCCCTATTGGTATAAAAAAGTTAATTTTGTAAAAATCCTTATAATTAGTAGGATAATCGGATTAAGACATGTAATATATGATTTTTGCTCAGAATAATACAAGAAATCGAATGAAAATATACACACTACCTAAATCTACTTCTAGTTTGAAAAATACCTAAAGTTAACATCTTTAATGTAATTAATGAACTTGAACTCTAAGTTTTAGGTTTTGGTGATTCTAATGAGTCCAATTGACGTTGATGATAAAAGTTTGATCTTTTATGGATAAAAAGAGCAACTTGAAACTTATACACGAACTTAACACCCCATGATTTGGGTAATTAGGGTTTCTTTGAGATTAAAGGTGCAATTAATGATGGGATTAGGGTTTGTCAACCCAAAAGTCATGAAAAGTAGTAATTAGGGTTTGGGAATCCAAGATTTTAATGAATCCCTAACTTGAGAGCCAAGTCAGTCTTGATAATGATTAGGATAAAATAATAATACATGGGTGTATTGCTTTAACTTTTAAGACAGTTACTTAGTTGCTTGTTTGCTTATTATTGATTGATCTTGATTGGACATCAAGAACACATGATCAAGGTATGTGGTTATGCCTATGACTAATCACATTAGTTTCACAACATTTTTCTAAGATTTTTTTCAAATTGTTTTGAAATTAAATGCTTGCATGTTTATTAAATTATTGCAATCTATAAAGTCACTATGGCTATCACCATTTATGCTTATAACTTGATTGAACCTGCGTACCAACTCTGGAACTTTGAGAATGGAAAGAAATTTAAAGTCATGGTGATGAATAAAGACCAGGTCCCATATTGGGAATGTCAGACCAGGCCCCAGATTGGGAAGGCCATAAGAGGTCATGCCCCAGATTGGGAAGACCTACATGGCACCTAGCTCCAGATTGAGAAGTGGCCGACAGTTTGCTGTAGGGACAAAATACTAAGAGAGGGTATACCATCTGTTGAGTAAAAATGGTTGAGAAGTTATAAAGAAAATAATAAATTGTGTTTCTGTAACAATATTTATTGTGGTTATGTTGTTATAAATAGATGCAAACATTTTGTTTTCCCCACATACCAATATAACTCGTTATATTGATTGTGCTTTTGTTTCACATTGTTTTAGGATAATATGCTATTCTGCAAGTAAGCAGAAAAGAAATATCTAGGAAAAGAAGGCACTCAAAGAAAAAGAAAATAATGTAATCTTTAGAGGATTCAGTTAATTTTCTTTTCATGTTGCAAAACTTTAGAAAACCATTTATGTAATTCCTTTATGGAAAGTTAAGCATGTACAAACTGATTCCTATTTAGTGAAAATGTATAAATTATTTTTGGTTATTTGCTAAACCTTTGATCATGTAATAAAGGTAATGGCCCTTGCCCTCTCAGTCCACCTAAAATAGGGGATAACAGGGGGGGTCGTTACATTATGACTATGAGATTTGGAAGATGGATGTTAAAACTACTTTCCTTAATGGGAGTCTTCTTGATGATGTGCACATGACACAGCCTAAGGGTTTTATAAATCTAAAGGAAGCCAATAAAGTCTTTAAGCTATAAAGGTCAAACTATGGATTGAAGAAAGCATATAACAGATGGAATCTTCTATTTGACGAGACAACCAAAGAGTTTGCCTTTACACAAAATAAAGATGAACCATGTGTGTACAAGAAGGTCAGTGGGAACTTGTCACACAATCACCACATGGTACTTGTATCAAGGCCATTCTCGAGGCTAATCACCAATGTCACATTATTGTGGGATATCAATCCTCAATCATATCACTGGAGGCTATTACCTCACAATAGACATTAAGCCATAACCAGGTCATAGAACCCAATTACATAAAACCTTGCATGTTCATCACCACAATATGCCTCATAATGTGCATAAGCACCACTATGAATCATGTAATCACCTCAATCATATCACTGGAGGCTATCACCTCACGATAGAAATTAAGCCATAACTAGGTCATAGAACCCAATTACATAAAACCTAACATGTTCATCACCACAATATGCCTCATAAATGTACATAAGCACCACTGTGTATTATGTAATCATCACCACAACATATACAAGCCATGGCATTCATTTCACCAACAAGATTAGGGGTTTATAAATAGAAAAGAGAATATCCTATCATTATAGCCATTCTAAGAGAGAAAACCAAACATATCAATTATCCCTAGATTAGGTTTAGGGTTCCATACTTAGCTGATTAGGGTTTTATAGTTATATTCAATCACTAAAGCCTAGGTATGACATCTAACATATCTTGGGAATATTGTAGGGTTAAGGATCATCATCAGGGTTGATTAGGCATCCAACCAAACACCATACACGATTCATTACTTATTTTTCATGCTTATGTATCATTCATATGATTAGGTATATGTGTCAACCATTCACCATATAGAACTGTCGCGACCATGATCACATGTGGTGTCATCACCACCAAGACTAGCATGTCGCAATCTTAAGAAAGAAGGAAACATCTCGACCAGAACTAAGGGTGTGTCTCAAACCACTAGGGAGTAGGTGTCGTGACCATCAAAGAGTATGATGTTGGGACCTCCACAAGGTCAAGGGTGTGTCTCGAACCACTAGGGAGTAGATGTCGGCCATCAAAGAGAAGGATGTCGTGACCTCCACAAGGTCAGTTGTCTAGGCCCAAAACCAAAATATGAAAGTGTTGTGACCCAAGACAAAATAAGGTATAGAAATCATTAACGGGCAAACTACCTCCAAGGAAAGGAACCGCCAGCAACCCAGGGTTAAACAAAACCAAAATAGAAGTATAGAATGGCCGAACAAGAAAGAATGACAAGGAAAAACCACTATCTTCAAGGAAGAAAACATCACCCAAAAACAGTTATGAAAATCCTAACACAGCTGTCATGGAATCACCATGAAAAGTCCTCATGCAAAAGAGAGGAAAACCATGTTTAAGGCACCAAAAATAGAAACTAAACTCCTCATAACATAAGGGTACACGAATATGATGCATGTGATCAAACCCAAGGTCAAAAGATAGTAAGGAAACTATCATTACCCCACAATCACCAAAATCAAGTACAAAACTAGGGTTTGGGATTTCATCCAAACTAAACATGTTTTAACATCAACCAAGTTCTTGAGTTTAGCATCTTCCAGAAGCATGCTTAAGGGAACATTTTAGAGAGACAAAACAACAACTTGCATGTATAAAAGAGTGCAAATAATAGAGATGGTTGAGTGTTATATCACCCCCCTTAAGGAAGATCATTTCAAATATCACAAGCTCCAAGCACACGATCACCAAGGATGATGAAGCTCCACCAAAGCTCCACTACTGGTCATAAGAACACCTAAAGAAAGGGAATACAACATGGTTAAATATTTCCCATGGAAAGAGATCAAGAAGCTCAAGGCCGAACCGAAAGAAAGAAAAAGAAAGAGAGAAGGAAACTTTCTCACAATTGGGTCTACCTTGTCAAAACTTGGCATGTGACCCTTGTGATGAGGGGTTTCTCTTTCAAAATGACCATCATGGAAGATCCATGGTCTAAGGCCACGAAAATGGGAAGAAGACGGAGGTAGGAGATCCAAGAAAATGCCACAAAAAAGGCAAACACTTGACAAGGTTGAAGATGACTAAGGATCACCACATGCAAAGGATTCGATCACTAAAAGATCCAAGATCAACTCTCCTTGCTCCACCAAGCTCCAAGGATGAGAACAAGAGAGGGAGGAAGGAAGATGGCCAAAAAAGATCACTTGAATGGAGAGAAAATGGTTTATATAGAAAAAGAGGAGAGAGGAAGGGTGAGAGATGAGGTGCTAATAAGATAGGGCTCTACTAGGATACCTGTCCATCCAAGAAACTAACATGGAATTACTTAAAACCTACATACAATATATGGTGATACACTATATGTTGGTTCTCAACCACCTAGATCACCCCACATGGTCGCGGTCGTGACCCACCAAGGATCACCATCCATGGTCATGACCACAACACCAAAACATCACTTGGTCGAGATAAGGACCACCACACACACCCTAGGTCGAGAAACTCTACACAAAAGAAAATTGTCTCAACCCAAGACCGTATTGCACCTAGGGAAGGTGTATCAACCTTGAAACTCACAAAACAGGCCCTAGGTCGAGACAACCTACAAGGTACACATCAGTCGAAATACACCTAACCCTAAAAACCCTAATCACCACTAAGGGTGTCACCACTCAACCAAACCTCAACTAAGGTGCCCTCAAGAACCAAGCTCTCTCTCATGGATCTAAGAGAGAGAAAGAAAACTATAGAGGTGGAAAATTGCAAGGTACCCTCACAAATGGGCAAATTGCAATTTGTCCCAAAACAAGCACAAAAAGCACAAACATCATCCAAACAAGCTCAAACTGGAAACTTAAACTTTCCACAAGCTATAAAAACATATCAAAGGATTGGAGCAAGGATATGAGTACTTAATCAAGCCAAAGCAAACAAGGTTAGCCCAAAATATAGGTCAGGGTTCTTATAGGGAAGTACCTTCCCTATGAAGAACTTTGGAAAAGCATCCTATATCTTAGGAATCAAAATATATAGAGATATATATAGAAGACTTCTTGGACTAAGACATAGTAAATACATTGACATAGTGTTGAAGAGGTTCAACATGTAGGACTCAAAGAGAGGGAATTTTCCCATGTCTCATGGAATTAGCCACTCTAAATCCAATGTCCCTGTTCTTGTGAAGAATGGGTACACATGAGTAAGATTCCATATGTGTCTGTAATTGGATCTATCATGTATGTAATGTTATGCACTCATCTCGACGTCTTGTATGCCTTGATCATGATGTGTAAATATTAATCAGATCCTAGTGGAAGTCACTAGAGTGTCGTAAAGAACATCCATAAGTACTTGAGAAGAACTAAGGATTAGTTTCTTGTTTATGGCAGTGAGGAAGAGTTGGGAGTAAGGTGTTACACCATGAAAGATTCTAAACTGACAAAGGTGATTATGGATCACAATATGGATTTGTTTTTTGCATAAAAAAATGGAGTTGTAAGCTGGAAAAGTTTCAAATAAGAAATTGTTTTTGGTTCTACAATAGAGGTTGAGTTTATTGTTGCATCCAATACAACAAAGGAAGTTGTCAAGATCAAGAAGTTCATTAGTGAACTTAGGGTGGTTCCAAGCATTAGCAACCCAATAGAGTTGTATTATGACATCAATGGAGCTATTGCACAAGCTAAGGAACCCATATCACATCAGTATTCCAAGCACATAATATGGAGGCTCCATCTCATACGAGAGATCAAACAATGTGTAGATGTGAATATTTGTATAATACCAACTGAGACAATGGTATTGACCCACTAACAAAAGCATTTTCATAGTAGAAGCATGATGGACATGTTAGATCACTTGGAATACGATTCATGAGTGAATGGCCCTAAAGTGAGAGTCTATTGGTATGTATTCCCAAAGTGCTATTGTAATGTGCCATGATGTAATTGATTTAATAATAAAAAGGTAATTTCATTTATTTTATTTTATTTAGTTATGAGATAATAATATAAACATAACATATGTATGAAGTATGATGTTAACATATATCTTTATATTTAGGGTATGGACAATGAGATCATATGTATGATAAGCATGCATACATTCTTGTTGTGTCCCTAGTCAGATATTACTATGGAAGAAAAATAGATAACAGTAATACATAAGACTAGAATATGTCTTGAATGATGATGGAGTCTCATTAGTCATGATATGGGATCTCAAGACAAGCACATAGGTACTTGCTAGAGAATAGTGTATCGGATAGACCCACCTTTAAAATGATACATGGAACCATTGAATGATAGCCAAAATCGGTGCTCAATTGATAGTAGTGATCGTAGTTCTTAAACCTGAATTCACAACACTCATCACATGTCATCTAATGAACTTTGACACGATCCAACGTGACCTTGAAAAGGGTTTCTATAAAGATAGTGCTCGGGTACGTTATGGCACACGGGGATTGAATGTGAGTGATCTAGATGGGATTGGTCCTTTCTATTGGAGTTGATATCCTAGCCACTTGACAAGCAAGACTGAGAAATGCATGACCATGCTCATGTGAGTCAATACATGATATTGAGCTCATGTGTATCTCAACAGTTTGCTTTATTTCAAGAAATATGGATTGAATGTTGAGAGGAGGATAGTTTGGTGCCTTGAGTTCAATCTGGATATTAGAGATAAAGAAACTATACAATTACAATAACATTGATCATGCATTGTAGGTTGAAGTTGTTCTCAAACTTTCCAATTAATTGGGTAGCAATGATGTGTTGCTAGATATTGCTCATTGCTTATGATGTAATAAATTAGTTATGGACTTTTACTACCAACATAATTTGAGGCCTATATGGTCACACACATAGGATCAACCTAGAATAGGAGTTTACTCATGAAAATTGGCTGACTGGGAATATGAGTTGACTAAATCAAGTGTTGAGTCAACCGATTCATAGTTCGTGATTACTAAAGTGTCTAGGTAATCAATTTAAACAACATTAGTTGAAAATTGGTTAACTAGAACTATGAGTCAATCGAATCAAGTGTCGAGTCAACCAATTTAGAGTTCGAGATGACTTACTAGATGAACAATAAGATTGGATCAAGGATTGATGTTGATGTTATGTTGTGCATTGGTCGTTGCATTGAAAGCCAATATATTTGCACATAGGAAATCATTCCAATTGACATATTCAAGTGTTGAGTCCATCGATTGGGTGCAAGTCGACCGAT
This sequence comes from Alisma plantago-aquatica, assembly GCA_963693085.1. Lineage (NCBI taxonomy): Eukaryota > Viridiplantae > Streptophyta > Magnoliopsida > Alismatales > Alismataceae > Alisma > Alisma plantago-aquatica. Next base: position 302,648,877 of record OY856409.1, on the reverse strand, counting down.
GCAAGTATTGAGTCTAGTGACTCATGATCTACAACAACTAAAAATTTGTGAAAATTTATCTCTTCGACTCCCAGTTGATTTGGAAACCCTGACCGTAGCCCTCCTATAAATAGATGGGTAGTCAATGTTGGTATGTTTGTCCAGAGAGCCAATTATACGATGATTGCAGTGCAACAATAGATACTTGATTTGATAATAATAAAGGTTATTTCATCTACTATGTTTTTCTCACTCATGATATGATGACACATACATAGTATATGACTAAAGACTGATGTTACTCTATGACATATGTCTATAGGTTGAAGACCTGAACAATGAGATCATGTGTATGATAAGAGTGCATACATTCTTATTACATCCCTAGTCAGATATTAGCGTGGAAGCAAAATAGACAACAATAATACATAAGACTAGAGTGTGTGTTGACTGATGACAGAGTCTCATTAGTCATGATATATGATATCAAGTCAAGCACACAAGTACATGTTAGAGAATAGTATATTAGATAGACCCACCTTGAGAGTGATACATGCATACCATGGAATGGTAGTCAAAATCAAATCTCATAGTGATTGTGGTTATTAGACCTAAAGTCACTACATTCATCACATGTCATTCATGTAGTTTAACATCATTCACCATGACCTCGAATAAAGGTTGCCATAAAGGTGGTGCTTGGGTGCACTGTGACACATGAGGATTGAGTATGAGTGATGTAGACATGATTTGTCCCGCCCACTAGAGATTGATATCAAAGGCCTTTTGATAAGCGAGATTGAGAAATGTATGACCATACTCATGTGACTCAGTATGTGATATGTGAGCTCACATACTCATGTGACTAAGTATGTGATATGTGAGCTCACATACATCTCATACAATCTGCTCTAGTTTGGATTACATTGAGAGGATGATGATTCCATGCCTCAAGTTTAATATAGATATCAAAGACAAAGGAACTATATGATCACGACAACATTGATCACATATTATAGGTTGAAGTTGTTCACCAACTTTTTGAATTACTTGGGTAGCAATGATGATTTGATAGACACTGCTCTTTAGTTCTGATGTCATAATTGGCTATGGAGATTCACTACCAACGTAATTAGGACCTATAGGGTCACACACATAGGATACACTTGGAGTAAAGGAGTATATTCATGAATGATGTTTAGATTGATTACTAAAGTTGTTTAGGTATTTAATTACAACAGAGGCTCAAAATTGACTTACTGGACTCTAAACTGACCACTTCAAGTGTTGAACTGATTAATTGAAGTGTCAAGTCAATTCGAATCAATGTTGGCTTATCAATGAACCCGGGTGTGAAACGACCCATTCACTGGTCCCAACCGACCGGTTCATGGGATGAACCACCTGATTCAATGGTGAATTCAATTGGATCAAGGATTGGTGTTGACGTCATGTTGTGCAATAATCATACATTGAGTATAAATGTGATTCAGAACACAAAACTACATGAACCAACTGATTGGGTATGCAAACTGACTTATTTGCCATGCACAAGTTCTGGAAAATTCATGAATTCGACCCTTTAAACTCCCATAGAGACTCGGAACCCTGACCCTAGCCTCTCCTATAAATAGAGGGGTATTGGGGGCTTCTCAGAATCCAACAATAGCTCTAAAAATTGTTGTTCTCTCTGGCTATGGTAATTAATAAAGAGCCCGAGCAAGTCCTACCAGATAATGGGAGGGATAACAAGGAGAGACAATTGTGGGAGAGTATATCAACTGTAGTAAGTTGAAGTTTGAAAGGGACAAATCCTTTATGTTGGCTCTTGTAGCATGACATGGAGTTCCCAGTGGTCCACAGAGACTTGTCTAGAGGCGGGAGGATTCTACTGATAGAAGAACTCTATCAACCACCATTTGTGGTGGTCAGACTAGGAGGTCGTTGCTGACGAATGTTTGAGTGTTTTTGAAGATGAAGTATGATGCTTCTTGAAGAAGAAGAAGCTCATTGTTGCATGGAGAAGAAGCATAGTACTACATCAAGAGTTATCATTGGACTTGCTCCATGACTATGTATAACTCTTATTTCTTTCATTCCTAGATACATTGTTGTTATAGGATCTTGTTGTTAAAAGGAATCATGCTTTACATTTTTGTTTCACTGTCTTATTTTCTGCCTTAATTTCCCTATAGTGGTATCAGAGCCACGTCAATTTATGGTGTATCTGTGATATGATCAAATTTGCATTTTGCATAGGATGCAAATATTAAACTGGTTAATGTGCATATTTGATTAATTAGCACATATGATTCACAAACTAATATATATATATATATATATTTATTTATATTTATATTTATATTTATATATATACATACATGGGACTCAGAGAGAAATATTTATCCTTTCCTCTCCCATGCCTCTGGTGGAGGTCAAACGCCTGGTAGGGTGGTAAATCAAGGCGGCAATTGGGATTCGAACCTGAGTCCCTTCATGAGGAGACACCGTGCTTGACCACTTGAGCCACTCGTTGTCAGGTATATATATACATACATATATATACATATGTATATATATATATATGTATATATATATATATGTATATATATATATATATATATATAGTCAGGCTAGAATACACTCGAGTGTACAGATCACGCCGTACACCCCAATGGTGTTTCCCTATCTAGACCATGTTTTTCCAAAATCTAATCCATTGATCTTCATGGTTATAATAATAGGTCAGATACAAAATTTGAACTCATTTGTATGAGTGTAAGTCACTCATCCAAGGACAACAAAATGGATGCACAAAACTATTTTGAAATACATGATTTTTGCCTCCTTAAGATGCATGACCTATAAGTGTCCAAATGAGCTAAAATTTATTATATAGTATGTTCTTATGATAATTAAGAAGATCAATGGTTTAGATTTTTCAAAACTTTATTGCATCTTCAAAAATGACTAAGGTGTACGGTGCCTCCAGTACACTCGAGTGTACACTAGCCTGACTCTCTCTCTCTCTCTCTCTCTCTATATATATATATATATATATATATATATATATATATATATATATATATATATATATATATATGCAGTTCACACGTATCACCCTAAGATCTGTTTTGATGGTGGATGTGAAGCATGGTTATGGCCAATAATCCTAGATCTATGTGTGCATGGTTGTGGTAGTTTATTCATATTTATATCTTAGTTTGAAACCTATCCTCCCTCTCCTTTCCAAATGTAAATTAATGTTCTTCTTCCTATTTCTCCTAGAATGTAGCTCAAGGTTTTTCCTTATACAATGTAATAAGAAATAGGATAATTTTAATTTATGTTTCATCGTGAGAAGATGTTCTTCATCGATGAATTGATTGCCTCATGAGACAAACTAATCATCTTGAGGACCAAGGAGGCTATACGACAAGAGATGAATCGATCGAATGGTGACCCAACCGATTGATTGGAGGAGTCTAGAAATCGATTGAACCTAAAGACCATTCGACTATTTCAAGAGCCCAACCGAATGACTAAGTTGTGAGACCGTTGGTTCAAGAGTTGAACCGATCAACCCAGATTGGTTTGAGCATAGATCTTCATCAACAACAGGTTGCATATGATGTGGACCTTAGGTGGTAGTAATTCCTTGTGGCTCCAAGGAATTACAATAGAATGGCCATAATCGTCGCTTGTGTGTTTCATAGTGTGTTTTCATTATGGTTATAGCATGCATATAATATGTACTATCAATATGTGGTGATTGGATATGTACATGTATTTATATATGAATCCCTCAATATGATATTAAGTCTTAAATCCTTTCCATTAGTGACATACATGAATAGCTTGATCGACCAAGTGTAGGTTACGCCAAAGCATGTTGCACCATCTATCTCATGGAAGTGTGATGGTAGGTATGTAGATATACTAAAGCAGGGTATGTACTCTATTGTGTTGGCTTTTGGGTCAAGCTTAATTAGGTGATCTTAATGGGATTAAGTACCTCAAATCATAAAGATGACTGTGACAAAGAGTTGTGCGCACCATCTATACAAGAGTTTCATAATATGTAACTGACAAACATTGTCTACCTAAATAGTCAAGTTGTGAGCGATTAGCCAAAGCTGACTCATGAATTGACGAAATATGGATATTGGCTCACTAGAAGATTGTATCACAAGAGGGTGGTCAACTTGAACATGATAGTGGGAGTGATAATTACTTAAAATCTTAATTCATATTGCCAATTTTATCAAATCAAATATTTAAAAATATTTTGAAAAGTTGCAATTTTTCTTTGTAGAAACTAATGGCAAACACAAACATGTTATTATTGTGATCAATCCTTACTAAGGAAAAAACTAAACAAGATTAACTTCTACATCTAGTTTTAGACTTTGAGAAGTGTTCTCACCAATTATCTGCATAGTTGTATTCCTAAAGAGGAACTTAGTTCCAAAGGAATCAATGGGAATAAAAGTAGAACTCAAAATATTCAAGACAAATAAGAAAATATTAAACCTAAATATGTAAGGAACAATGAGAATAAAAAATTGTTGTGTAATCCCAACTTCCTTATGTAACACAAAACCTTATAGTTCTAAGTAGAATACACCTTGAGTTTGAAATGTTATGGTATGATAACACATTGAGATGGTAACACATCTTAGGAATCATGTAAAAAAGTAAGTTGTAATGTCTTCAAAGCATTGAATGAGTGCAAATTGACAGGAGGAGACCATGTACAATCCCATGAGCTGAGTATGATTGGGAATGTGTAAAGACTAAGATTTCTTTTAGGTCAAGAGTTGACCATGATTACGAATCTATAAATTGTTGTATGAGTCATACAACTAGTTTATCAAGTGTTACTACTTGAGTAACTTGGATAAACCGATGTTAGAACTACTTGGCATGTTGATGACAAAATCAATATGAAGTAGAACAAATCCATGATGGTGATCAAAGGAAGTGAATCCAAGGAAAAAGGCAAGGCTAAGAAGAGTTCTGAGGCTAAGCTAAAGTCCAAGTCTTCAACAATCAAGATAAGATGAAGGGTAAGAATAACATAGATAGAGATGTCTATATCAAGACCCAATAAGTAGTAAGCTAGAACAATATGGAGCAAGAGTTGTTTCCATTATAGTTGGAATCCATCATTCACAAGCATGTAATAGAATTAGTGAATTTCTATTATATACCTGCCATTGATGAAAGCATCATATATATTGTATGGACAAGAATTGATGTTTTTTGGCAATTCCCTATGTCTCATAACCTATAATTGATAGTTATAAGACAAATGTGTACGAGACATATACTGAATGACTTGATAAATCAAACAATGAACACATATAGCATTGTCATATATAGGAGAATTGCATTTCTAGAATCCATAATGATGGTTATCTGGACTCTTTTGGTTCTTGAACCAATAGAGACATGCAAGTCTTATCTATTGGGCAATATGACAAGAGCATATTCAATAGATGTAGTGAGAGATCAAGTATTCCATTAGGGATAGTACATACTTATGTACACAAACGTTAAGAATAAATTCTAAAGGTAATTACAAGCACGTCATTATATTTATTAATTTGATCAGTAGATATGGAAATTTGGATTTAATGAAATACAAGTATGAATTTCTTGAAATGTTCAAGGATATCGTGGATGAGGTACATAACAGACTTGGTAAAATTATTAATATACTTCAATGTGATCGATGTTGAGATATTTTAAACCAAGAGTTTGAGAACCTTCTAAGAGATCATGATAATGTATCATGACAAACTCCACCTGAAGCACAAATGATATTGTATCATGTGAGTGTATCAGAAAGAAGGAATCACACCCTATTACTCACAGTGCAATCATCAATAAAATTTAGTTGATCTTCAAATTTCTTTGGGGCACATGTTTTCCACTAAAAAAGATGTACCAACTAAAATGGTTTAAAAGATACCATATAAGTTATGGCTTGGGAAGTGTCCCGATATGTCTCCTATAATTATTAGGATTAAAATCTTATGTAAGAAAATAGTTTCTTAAAAAGCTTTGTACACAAATCACATAAATGTTATTTTTGTTAAAATACCACTCTCATCCCAATCCAACAACAAAGTTGTTTGTTGGTCTGGATAGTTGTATTCCTAAAGAGGAACTCAGTTCCAAAGGAATAAATGGGAGTAAAAGTAGAACTCAAAATGTTCGAGACAAATAAGAAAACATTGAACCTAAATAGGTACAAAAGGAACAATTAGAATCAGAAATTTTTGTGGAATCTAAACTTCCTTATGTAACACAAAACATTACAGTTCTAAGTAGAATACACCTTGAGTTTGAAATATTATGATATCTTACGACTCAAAAGGCGATGAGTTGATCATAGATGATGAGTTAACAACCAGCCTAGAAGCTATTGAGGGACTAGAATCTGAGAAATGGCTTGATGCCATGGGACCAAAGATGGACTCCATGTGAACCAACAAGGTATGACCTTGGTAGATTCACCTGAAGGGGTAAAACCCATTGGGTACATTTGAGTCTTTGAGAAAAGACCAACATGGAAAGTAATATACAAACCTATAGAGTAGACTGGTTCACCAGTTGCCATGATTAAATCCATTAGGATCATGCTTGTTGTTGTGACATATTATGACTAGTGAGATTTGGCATATGGACGTTAAAACCACATTCCTTAACTGGAACAATAATGAGGATGTCTACATCACACAACCTAGAGATTTTATAAATCTAATAAAGCAAATAAATTAGGTAAGCTACAAAGGTCAATTTGAGGATTGAAGCAATCATCTCAAACCTGGAGTCTTCTATTTGACAAGACAGTTAAAGAGTTTGACCTGAGTAAAAATGAAGATGAAATATGTGATTACAAAAGATTTAGTGGGAGCATACTTATATGCCACATAATGATGGGGAATGATGTCCTTATCCTGCATGTATTAAAACCTGGAAAAGAAACACCTTCTTTAAAAGGGTTTAGGTGAAGCATCCTATGTGATAGGAATTGATATTTGTAGAAATAGATCTGGAAATCTTCTTAACCTAAGGAAGAACACATACATTGGCAAGATGTTGAAGGGTTCCGCATGCAAGACTCAATGAGAAAAAACTTGTCTGTGATTCGATGGAGTTAGTCCCTCAAGAGCCTAGTGTGCCAGTTCTTGTGAAGATCAAGAACACATGGATAGATACCATATGCATTCACAATTGGATCTATCTTGAATGCAATGTTATGTACTTATCCCGTTATCTCATATGTATTGGACATGATGAGAGGATATCATGTTATCTCGCATGTATTGGACATGCTGAGAGGATATATATACCTATCTAGCAATCTTGTATGTATTGCATATGGTGAGGCAGTACATGTCAGATGCCAGTGAGAGTCATGAAATTACCATAAAGAACATCCTTGAGTACTTGAGAAGTACTAAAAGGATTAGTTCCTTGGTTATGGTAATAAGGAAGAGCTAGGTGTAAAGGTTTACACCGATGCAAGCTTCTGAAATGACAAATAAAATTAATGATCACAATCTAAAATTACGTTTGCCCTTAAACAAGAACTATAAGCTGGAAAGGGTTCTAAGCTTATGATAGTATTTTAAATCTACAATAGAAACTGAGTATCTCTGTGTAACGACAACTGCATGGGATATTATATGGATCAAGAAATTCATAGAGATGAACTTATGAGAGGTTGTAACCATTAATCATGCAGTAGAAATACTGCGATAATAATGGAGCTACTGGATAGGCTAGGAATTCTAGATAGCATACTATGACACATCCATCTCATGCGAAAGGTCACACAATGAGTAGATGTGAAACTTGCAATATACCGTCTTGAAGCAAACTTTGATAACCCACTATAAAAGTGCTTGCATAGTAGAAACATGATGGACATGTTAAGATCACTTGGAATAAGATTTGTGGGTGTTTGGATCTAAGTGCAAGTGGAAGTTTGTTAGTATGTATGCTCAGAGAGCCAATTATATGATGATTGCAATGCGGCATTAGATACCTAATTTGATAATAATAAAGATAATTTTGTCTATTATGTTTATATCACTCATGAGATGATGACACATACATAGTAGATGTCTAAAGACTGATGCTACTCTATGACATATGTCTTCAGGTTGAAGACCTAAACAATGAGATCATGTGTATGATAAGAGTGCATACATTATTGTTACGTCCCTAATCAGATATTAGTGTGGAAGCAAAATAGATAATAATAATACATAGGACTAGAGTGTGTGTTGACTGATGACAGAGTCTCATTAGTCATGATATATGATATCAAGTCAAGCACACATGTACATGTTAGAGAATAATGTATCAGACAAACCCACCTTGAGAATGATACATGGATATCATAGATGGTAGTTAGAATCAACTCTCATAGTGATGGTGGTGATTGTGGTTTTTGAACCTAAAGTCACTACATTCATCACATGTCGTTCATGTACTTTGACATCATTCACCATGATCCTGAATAAGGGTTGACATAAAGTTCCTGCTTGGGTGCATTGTGACACATGGGGATTGAGTGTGAGTGATGTAGATGGATTTTGTCCCTCCTACAGGAGATTGATATCCATGGCCTCTTGGTAAACGAGACTGGGAAATCTATGGCTCCATACTCATGTGACTCAAAAAATCCTAACATATGTATTGATAAACAACAACGCCGCACAAAAAAGCCATAGAATCGCAAGACAAAAAAAGAACTTGCTACAGCAAATCTATGAAATCGACAGTTAGATGCAAAATTTAAAGATTTAGTGGAAATGAGTGATCAATCAGAAATAGAGGAAACAACGGTGGCATTGGAAGAAGGTTCCATTAGCAGCAACACGGTGGACAACACAAAAGTTGTTCCTATTCTATGCTAGGACTCGGGATGTGACTCTCAAGGGGGGTGTCTTGCAGACTTTACTCTAGGCGCCGCAAAAACATAGCCGCTAGGACCTAGAGGGCGACCAGACTGAAAACGATCATGAGAAGATCAGAGAGTTGCCTACCAGATGACTTAGGGGCCGTTTGGGTGAGTCCTTTTTAACTACTACAATAGTTAATGAATTACGGGATTCGAACTGCCCGATTAACAAAGTAGCAGTTTTTCATTACTTCGTTTGGATAAAAGCAATTATGAAAATACATCACCAATACACCCATCCCAACCACCCCGACCGTCAGAACCAGCAAAGCATAGCCCATCGTCCACTTCCTTTGACGACCCTCTTCATTGCATTTTCGGCTGGAGCGATCTAGTTGTCAACTCAAAACTGAGGGAGTGATTGAGCAAGTTGGTCGTTGGTAAAGGAGGTGAGCCCCCTACAAGCTTGGTCAGCAGGTCCAGCATGCTCTTGATGATTCTGTGTTGACGTAGGCTAAGAAGGTGAGGAGCAGGATAGAAAATACCAGCTCGGCGGGAAGTTGACCTCGGTCCAGGAGCAACACAGATCACCGGTGAGCCACCAAGTGCCATCATCGCTTGGATCCCGAATCGCAGCGAGCACAAACACCCCAAAGACCGACGGAGGAGGAAGAAGGACGGTGGGTGAAGGAAGAGAGGCGAAGAAGGAGGAGATGGTAGGGGGAGATGGATCAGATGAGGCAGGCGGTGATAGGTGTCGCGGGTATCAGGGAGGTTAGGGCCTAAAACCTCACATCTGTGGCCTTCGACATTCAAAATCATGCTGAATATGGCGTACTTTAAGTGCATGTTTGGTTTAAAGGAAAGGATTATGATGGGATACATCATTAAAATAGCTAGGATGGTACACGTAAGGGATAGGAGCTTAAGTTTTCCATCCTACGTTTGGATGTACAATTGGAAAGGATTTCTATCCTTGCTTTCATTGTTAGTTCACACATGTTATTGGCACTCCGTCTCCTTCTTGATATACTTCTTTACCATGAATATTCCCAGCTTTATCTGGCGCATTTAAATCTGGATGTGAATAACTACAAATCATTTAACAACGTAAAATTAAAAGCTTACGCCCAACTTGCTGTGTACAAGCCATCTATCATTGTTTAATACTCTTTTATATGTAAATTGATGACTTTTTTCTAACAAAAAGTTACCTTATAAATTTTGATTTAGATAACACATAGATTTGCAAAAAGCCGTAATATTGAAACTTTCTCTAGACCAAATTTGCATCATTGTGGCGGGTGCATCAATGTTAAAAAGTTTCTTAGGCCTAATTTGGCCGCAAATTTCTTAAATCCTTGTAATTTACATAGTTATCGAAGGCCCATCACGTTATAAGTGGGACTCATAACTACCATTCCGTAATCAATGTTATGATAATGGCGACCTTCTTCAGGCACGCCGAAATGAGGGGTATTGACAAAGTCTGTCTCCTGTTCGATCTCTTGCCCTGTTTCATCTTTTTTCTCAGCATATTCACTGTGATGTCCACAGGCCGTGTACGTCTCATCCGTCATTCCACCACAAAAATAATGTCGCCTACTACTATATTACTGGGATTTACAATGCAAGCGGCCAAACTGGGCCTAGGTGTAATACCGTATACCATCATTAATTGAAACTTAACGAATTGGAGTACTGTAAAAAAGAGAAAATTTACCACTACACCTTACCAGGCTGATGAGCATCTGAATGCATGCTTCCTTAGTATAATATTTGCAGTGATAAACGGCACTATTCCGATCGATTTAGCCTTGACAACCGTGGAAGCATCCCGTCGTGAATAGGATGGAACTGACCTGGAGTTGACCTTGAGAGAAGCTTCATACAAATGGACGGAGTTGTAAAAGAAGATAAACAGAGAAGGGTTAAGCTCGACAGCATGAAATAGAGAGGAATGAGCATCACCCACTACTGACAAGGATGGGTGGGCTGAGCCAAGGTGAAGCTAGGGAAGGAAAATCAGATGTTGTAGCAAACGAAGAACCAAAGCTAGGGCCAACCTTTAGGAGAGAGATTGGGCATGAGGTGTGTATACCACGTGTAACATACTCAATTCCAGACACATAGGTTAATCCTCCGTTCTTCTAGGCCCCTACTTGATTATATTGTTATCCAATAACCCTCTTACCTTCCTCTTGATTTTTGTTTCAAAGAGGTATCTTTTAGTGTGCATAATTCCCTAAATCTATGAGAGATTATACATTGTTGGGAACTAATAGTCTAATTGACTCAATTGTATCCCATGGACATAAATCTTAGGATGTTATAGCCCTAATAATTGAATTATGGAAGATTGTTGTATAGTGATACCACACTATTGTCCCGATATGGATTTAATACCATAGTGTGATGTTTGATATTGAGTGAGAGAACTGAATACATCTACAAAGGGTTTACTCAATTTGACCTTTAGTATAAGTTTAAAACCCTAATTAGATAACTCTTGACCATCAAACCCTAGATTGACTCAAGTTGGGATCCATAAAGTTGAAGTCATGTGAATTTGCTAACTTAATACCTCAATTAGCAAATTTATAGGCAAAAATGATAACCTAGACTACCTTACCCTAGATTGATGTATTAGGATAGACTTGGGTATCATATAAGAATAGGATCGAGTCTAGGTGGAAGATTTGACCACCTTTGACCATTAGGTCTAATTCATTTCATTAATTGAATGATTTATGCATAATGGTTGAATAATAGTTAAGGAAGTCTCAAAACCTAAATCTAGGCCCATAATCGAGTTCCCCATAGCTTATTTAGTCAACCCTCAAAATTTGGGGTCTTTTGGATGTTAGATGCACCCTTAATTGGACCCTAGGGGATAATGTGTTATTAAACATAAGGTTTTGGAACAAATTTTGTCACACTTTGAACCCAGGGTCACGGCTGATTTATTTTTCTTTTGGGCCGGGTTATCGAGTGGAAGACTTTGTCTTCCACCTCCGAGGTCCCCGCCTACGCAGGACTAGTTCAAACCAACGACGATCCTCAACGTCATTCTCTTGCCACAACCAACATATCCTCGCGTTTTCTTCGCCAACAGAACCCCCTCACTCTTCTGAGTCCAACAAACCCTACCTCACCTCATGCGGTGCCCCACATCAAAAATGCACATTTCAGGTTGAGCAACCACCGTTGCTCTTTTCCCCTCCCTCTCATCTTCTCATTTCAGGTCCTCCTCTCGATCCCTCTCAGTTCGGAAGTCGACCTCAGTGACGTGCCTACATTCTCTCACAAGAAATTCAGTTCGCGGGCGCGTGGAGAGCTCGGACGGCGGTCGTCTTCCCCAAAGCAAGAACATGTAGCTCCAGCAGCTGGAGCAACCTCGGTGCAATTCTGCTTGAGGTAACAATCTACATACCTCCCTCTTTCATCATGTACATTTACTTTGCCCCAAGTCGTGCTCTCTGTCTGGGCCGACAAGCTCATCGTCGACCCCTATTTTTTTTCCACCGTCGGAGGTAGCTTTGACAACTTGTGCTTTTGTTTTGGAACATGGGACCCCTCGTTGATTTGCTCCGGATATGAGGGTCGTGCTGGGGTTCCCGTAGGGTGGCTAGGATCCCCGTCTGTTTTGATGCCTACACCGCTGGTTCTGTGGATGGCGGTGGTCCTCCATTTGTTTCCCTTGGTCTTGCCGATGTCGCTGGGTCTCGGGTTTGTGCACGCCTGTGCCTCGCGAACCTCACAGTGAGGTGCCTCTCTACAATGGCCTAGCACCACCGACTGATTCTCGCTGCGTTTTCCTTCCGTGACTGGACTCTGCTGCCCTGTTTTGTCACCGCCTGTGTTTCCTCCGTTGCCGGTGACCTTCGGTCCTGTGTGGACCGTTGGTTCTGTAGGGGCTAGCCGAAACTAGCGGGCTGTCAACCCGTCATGAGAAGGAGCCAGGGTCGTGCGCCCTCTGATCAATCTGAGCTCCAGTAGGAGTCCATGGTGCGTGAGGTAGATGAATACCTCGGGTGAAAGCCCTGTCTGGCCCAGGGGACCAATGATTCTCATGTCACGCCCACAAGGGCAAAATCATAATTTTGTTCCATTTGATGCTGTTGACCCAAGCGCTGTTTACTAGTGTATTTCTTTATAGTCCGTGTGACAATGAGCCTTGTTTATCCTCATGCTTATTCAGGGTAAAAACGTCAATTGACAATTCGATTTAGTAATTAGCCAGAATGAAATAAACTTGTAAAATCCATAAGTAATTATTGGCTTATCCAAATAATACGAATAAATATGTTTTTGGGATCAGAAAAATATGACTCATTTATTGGGACAGGATTCACAACCAGTTTTCCAACCGACAGTAGGGTCAATTTTTAAGCTAAGGATTTAATGCATATTATATTAATTGTATGCACATATATTGTGACTAGGTTAAGGCAATCCCTGAGCCTGAACTTAGGAGGTGTTAATGAATATCCAGGACTGGTCATAAGGTATGTACACTCTCTATTTTATTTTGAGCATTATTTGACTAAAACCTAATTTCCTTTAATGAGGCATCTCTTGTAATATTGTTTCTCTTGCAAATCTAATAATCATGAACATTTCCAATTCCTGATATAAACCTCTTTTACTACTGTGGTTATTAATTTGACATGTTATATGGGTCTTTAGGCCCCTCCTGCCTTGTTGTCTTTTGTTTGATACTGACTAAAATGATAGTCTTGCCACTCTATTATAGCATGCTGCGTGTTTGACTAGATTATCTAGAATAGTGGTACTTATGTACAACCATACTTATATAGGGCATGCATATTCCGCCCGGGGTGTGCGTTTGCACCCTTATATATTTTTAGGCCATGATCCTATGGTGTTATGGCCCTATTTTAGGCATAATTAGTCTACATTGTTATGCATGCAAATGTTTATTGTTCAAATATGAATATATGTGGATGATTGTTATGGCAAGACACTTTCATTATCATGCTTCTAATATGAAATTTAAAATGCCTCATTTCTTTTGCTTCATTTCTTTTGTTACTTTTCTCTTGAACAAACCTAATTGCAAATAGCCCCCTTTTCTTGTGGGAACATCTCATTTTGCACTTATAATCCTATATAATTCCCAAATTGTTTTATATATGTACATACTCAGCCTTTGCTGACCTCTTTGTTGTTTCCTATGTTCTAGGTGATGTCCCCTTCCACCCAGGTTTATGTACATTGGATGACAAGAGATCAAAAAGATCACTAACATGTCATGACCTTAAGGATAGCTTGGAATGGATGGGCTACCCTCTGCTATTGGCTTTAGTTGTACTTAGTTCAAGTTTTTTTTGTAAAATCACATGTTATGGTGAGGAACAATTGTATAAATGAATTATGAAGTGACTTTGTAATAGTTTTGTTTCCACTGCTTAATTATTACATGGCTCTTGTATTATATCATATGAGTGGATCCCCTTTCAGGTCCCACTCTTTACACCACGCCAGCAGTACTAGGGGGGAGGGCCAAACTTTGAATCCGTTTCCGTCAGGACTCTCTTTACCATCGGAGTACTATCCTTCTGTTGTTTTTGTGCAAACAAACCTAGGATTAGGAATAGTAGCAGAATTCAAGTCTCATCCTACTCAGAATCCTATGAACCAAACATACCGTAAGAGCACCGTGATTGATCAGGACAAATCTCGCAGGCCTGACGACCGGAATTCTATAAATACTTCCTAGTGTTTCCAAACGACAACATTGTGATTGTGGTACTTAAAATACCATACTAGATTACAATACCACCACGAATTGCAGCATCCAAACGGGACCTTAAGGGGCCGTCTAGATAACTACTAACCGCAACACCGTGCGGCTATTAATACTATAAATAGCTTGCTGGTACCAGCCCGTAACCTTTCAAATTGTATATAGGCTTTGTTCGGCAAAGCTGTTGGGAGTGGCCGCAGAGACTTACGGACGCAGGCAGCCTGGAAATAAGTACAGGCAGGTCAATCGCTAACGTATCCTAACACCAATGGGATCTGCCGTTGGACACCATTCCATAAATGTTGATTACTATGTGTCTCCAACGGCTAAGAGCGATCAAATCAACCACGTCAAAATGATGAAGTGGGAAGCGATGAACTCAACCGCTTTAATTAACGGGCAAATAACTGGAGTGGAGGCATTTATTGTGAATTCCGCCGGACATGACAAGATTCTAAATGCAACAAATGTGTGCAGGTAACTACCAGATTAAAAGCCGTGTGGTTTCTATTCGACATATCTAGATGCCTGTTTATATATAAATTACCGCCATTCTCAATGCTCCATCCCGAACGGCCCCTAAGGCTACTGATGTCGCCCAACGTTGAGGATCTTCTGGCCCACCTATGCACCTATGAAGTAATTCGAGTTGTGCTCCTCTTTCTTCCATAACTTTGGCGGCAGAACCCTAACACCGACCGACGTAAAAGGCACATTTTCTTACAAAATATTGAATTGTCAAAATTCCACACAAATTTTATGTTTGGTTTTCTGGATTTGTTAAAATATATGATTTAATTTTTTTTGGATCCACGGGCCAACCACAGTTGAATTTTGACGTCCGGGAGAATTTTGACGGAAACCAAAAAGTGGGATTACTATTATGTTTAGAAATACTGGGATTAGCCTCGTTTATGGAATCATTTAAACCAAACATAAACTTTCTGCAAATGGATGCCAAAATATAATCCAATACGGCAAAATCCAGGAAACCAAACATGCCCAACGTCGGAAAAATGATTTTGGACGGTCTCTTCTGCAATAAAATTGTGTTATAATTATAGTGAACTCCTCTGGTTATTTTCTCAAATCAAAGGACCATTATGTAATTTCAAAAAATTGTGTGAAAAATTGTAGAAGTAATCCAAAACGGGCCTTCTTATATAGTATAGATATGGAAATCATTAAATTTTTTTATTAATTTTTAATGTGCAACATAAATAAATAAAGATGATAAAGACATAAAGAATTATATCTTTCAAAAACCATAATATGCTTAAATCATAATAACCTTAACAAGTGATTATAATACAACCTTAGAAAAATATTTTTATTATGGTACATTTATAATCTTAATAAAAATATTATGATTAAAACCACATCACATTATTTTTATTTCACTTTGTGTGTACAAAGTATTGTAATAATATATGTATATCATGTTCTTGTAAATATATGGTTTTGTTCATCACTGTTTAACACAACGTAGAATATTAATTTTTACATTAATTTTGTAGGGAATTTTTACTATATTATCTTGTATGGTTATCGTTAATTATTATTTTCACATCATACTGGTTAAGCGTGAAGAATAATAATATGTTAGGTAAATCACATGTTTCCATATAGCGCGATCTGTTTCTTTTTTATGATGTTTGTATTTTTTATTTTGTAAATTGTACTGATAGTGGTGGTTATAGTGTAAAACAGTTTACATAGTGTGATCATAGTGTATAATATTTTTGAGTTGGCCTATATACAAAACAAATTAAATCATATATTTTAACAAATCTAGAAAACCAAACATAAAATTTGTGTGGAATTTTGACAATTCAATATTTTGTAAGCAAACATGCCTTTTGCGTCGGTCGGTGTTAGGGTTCTGCCGCCAAAGTTACGGAAGTAGGAGGAGCGCAGCTCGAATTACTTCATAGGCGCATAGGTGAGCCAGAAGATCCTCAACGTTGGGCGACATCAGCAGCCTTAGGGGCCGTTCGGGGCGGAGCATTGAGAATGCCGATAATTTATATATAAATAGGCATCTAGATATGTCGAATAGAAACCACACAACTTTTAATCCAGTAGTTACCTACAGACATTAGTTGCATTTAGAATCCTTCCATGTTCGGCGGAATTCACAATAAACGCCTCTGATCCGGTTATTTGCCCGTTCGGTAAAGCAACTGAGTTCATCGCTTCCCACTGCATCATTTTGACGTGGTTGATTTGATCGCTCTTAGCCCCTGGAGTCACATAGTAATCAACATTTACGGAATGGTGTCCATCGACAGATCCCACTGGTGTTAGGATACATCAGCGATTGACTTGCCCATACTTATTTCTAGGCTGCCCGCGTCCATAAGTCTCTGCCGGCCACTCCCAACAGCTTTGTCGAACAAAGCCTATATACAATTTGAAAGGTTACGGGCTGGTTCCAGCAAGATATTTACAGTATTAATAGCCGCACGGTGCTGCGGTTAGTAGTTATCTAGACGGCCTCTTATGGTCCCGTTTGGATGTTGCAATTCGTGGTGATATTGTTATCTAGTATGGTATTTTAAGTAACACAATCACAATCTTGTCGTTTGGAAACACTAGGAAGTATTTATAGAATTCCGGTAGTCAGGCCTACGAGATTTGTCCCGTTCAATCACGACACTCTTACGTTATGTTTGGTTCATAGGGTTTTGAGTAGGATGGGACTTGAATTCTTCTACTATTCCTAATCCTACATTTGTTTGCACAAAAACAATAGAAGGATAGTACTGCGACGGTAAAGATAGTCCTGACGGAAACGGATTCAAAGTTTGGCCCTCCCCCCTAGTACTGCTGACGTGGTATACACACCTCATGCCCAATCGCTCTCCCGACGGCTGGCCCTAGCTTTGGTTCCCCGCTTGCTACAACATCTAATTTTCTTGCCCTAGCTTCACCCTGGCTCAGCCCGCCCCTCCTAGTCAGCGGTGGGTGACGCTCATTCCCCTTCGTTTGACGCTGCCGAGCTTAACCCTTCTCTTTTATCTTCATTTGTATGAAGCTTCTCTCAAGGTCAACTCCAGGTTAGTTTCATCCTATTCACGACGGGATGCTTCCACAGTTGTCAAGGCTAAATCGATCGGAATAGTGTCATTGATCACTGTAAATATTATACTAAGGAAGCATGCATTCAGATGCTCATCAGCCAGGTATGGTGTAGTGGTAAATTTTCACTTTTTTACAGTACTCCAATTCGTTAAGTTTCAATTAATGACGGTATACGGTATTACACCTAGGCCCAGTTTGGCCGCTTGCATTGTAAATCCTAGTAATCTGGTAGTAGGCATCATTATTTTTTGTTGTGGAATGCCAGATGAGACGTACACAGCCTGTGGACATCACAGTGAATCTGTTGAGAAAAAAGATGAAACAGGGCAAGAGATCGGACAGGAGACACACTTTGTCAATACCCCTCATTTCGGCGTGCCTGAAGAAGGCCACCATTATCATAACGTTGATTACGGAACGGTAGTTACGAGTCCCACTTATAACCTGATGGGCCTTCGATAACTATGTAAATTACTAGGATTTAAGAAATTTGCGGCCAAATTAGGCCTAAGAAACTTTTTAACATTGCTGCATCCGCCACAATGATGCAAATTTGGTCTGGAGAAAGTTTCAATATTACGACTATTTGCAAATCTATGTGTTATCTAAATCAAAATTCCTAAGGTAAATTTTTGTTAAAAAAGTCATCAATTTACATATCAAAGAGTATTAAACAATGATAGATGGCTTGTACACAACAAGTTGGGTGTAAGCTTTTAATTTGACGTTGTTAAATGATTTGTGTTTATTCACATCCAGATTTAATTGCACCAGATAAAGCTGGGATTATTCATGGTAAAGAAGTATATAAAGAAGGAGACGGAGTGCCAATAACATGTGTGAACTAACAACGAAAGCAAGGATAGAAATTCTTTCCAATTCTACATCCAAACGTAGGATGGAAAACTTAAGCTCCTATCCCTTACGTGTACCATCCTAGATATTTTAATGATGTATCCCATAATAATCCTTTCCTTGAAACTAAACATGCACTTAAAGTACGCCATATTCAGCGTGATTTTAGAATACCGAAGGCCACAGACGTGAGGATTTAGGCCCTAACCTCCCTGATACCCGCGACACCTATCACCGTCTGCCTCATTTGATCCATATCCCCCTACCGTCTCCTCCTTCTTCGCCTCTCTTCCTTCACCCACCATCCTTCTTCCTTCTTCGTCGGTCTTTGGGGTGTTCGTGCTCGCTGTGATTCGGGATCCCAGCGATGATGGCACTTGGTGGCTCACTGGTTATCTGCGCTGCTCCTAGACTACGGTCAACTTCCCGTGGAGCAGGTATTTTCTGTCCTGCTCCTCACCTTCTTAGCCTACGTCAACACATAATCATCAAGAGCATGCTGGACCTGCAGACCAAGCTCGAAGGGGGCTCACCTCCTTTACCAATGACCAACTTGCTCAATCACTCTGTCAGTTTCGAGTCGACAACTGGATCGCTCCAGCCGTAAATGCCCTGAAGAGGGTTTGTCAAAGGCAGTGGAGGATGGGCTATGCTTTGCTGGTTCTGACGGACGGGGTGGTTGGGATGGGTGTATTGGCGATGTATTCTCATAATTTCTTTTATCCAAATGAAGTAATGAAAAATTGCTACTTTGTTAATCGGGCAGTTGGAATCCCGTAATTCATTAACCACTGTAGTAGTTAAAAAGGGCTCACCCAAACGGCCATCTGGTAGGCAACTCTCTAATCTTCTCATGATCATTTTCAGTCCGCTCGCCCTCTAGGTCCTAGCGGCTAAGTTTTTGCGGCGCCTAGAGTAAAGTCTACAAGACACCTCCCTTGAGAGTCACAACCCGAGTCCTAGCATAGAATAGGAACAACTTTTGTGCTTCCCACCATGTTGCTGCTAATGGAACCTTCTTCCAAGGCCACCGTTGTTTCCGCTATTTCTAATTGATCACTCATTTCCACTAAATCTTTAAATTTTGCATCTAACTGTCGATTTCATAGATTTTCTATAGAAAGTTCTTTTTTTGTCTTGCGATTCTATGGCTTTTGTGTGTGGCGTTGTTGTTTATCAATACATATGTTAGGATTTTTTAGTGTTGTGCCCAAACATGTCTCTGTAGTGGTAAATTCTATAGATATAATTATTATATGTTTACGTTTACACATGCATCATGTAAGATGCGTTCTTATTATCTTATTCGCAAATAGCGGATATCTATGTTAGAGTTCATGGATTGAACTTTATGACGTCTAAAATAAGGCATATTTCTATGCGTGCTTAGTCTGTTAAAAGTTATATTTTGGTTGCCAGTATCATATATGTGATGAATTTGTTGTATTTTAATTGTCACTTCTATTCTTATTGAATAGTTAGTACTCGATGCATACTTGAGTATGTATCTGACATAATCTTCACGAACCCCATTCAATGGTGACAAGATTTTAGTTTTTGATTCAACATTTAAATAATTGGAAGTTCCATCTTCTATGCATCAAAGAAATCTCGGTCTTTTCAGAAATGTTTTGGGGCCATTAGGTGCAAGTCATGCCGCTAAAGCGCTATAGATATGCTACATTTATGAGTCTAACATTTAAGATTCAAGTCTATATATGTTGTGTTTGTGCATTAATCATATATTGATATAGTTAAAACATTTTTTTTAACGTAGCTAAAATTCAGTATCCATTGGCCAAGTAAATTTGGAACCAAATTGCAAAAGTATTTTTGGATGTTGCCTAGAATAGATTAATTAGATCCTGTCATGAACCATTGAATCTGTTTTTCTTAGTAAGTTGGGTCAATCTGCAAATCCAAATCCCCAACCATTCTATTATACAAAAGGCCATCTCTACTGAATCCATATTTTTACTCAAATTGCTAAACGAACGTATCAACTATCAAGTAAAGCTATTGTAGAAGGTCCGAGAGACAACAACATATACTTCTCCACCAACATTCTACGAGCTTGTGTATATGTCAAAGTACACACGAGAGCACTACTCCAAGGTTGTAGTAGATGTTTAAAGTTTTCTGATTCAGTTAAATATTCACATTTTAGCGTCCATTACTCTTATGTGCTTATATTCTCTTTAGCGAATATGTAACTTTATGTAATTGGATGTATGATGCTTGCGACTTTAGGATTTTTAATTTAGTAGTCTTCTGTTTATTCCAAACTGTCTTTCGTTTCATTTTAATTTAGTAGTCTCTCAATAAGTCTTATACAAAAAGATATCAAGGTGCTCGGCATGAAGATTTAAGGAAAACAAAACAACTTACTTGAAAGAGAACGTAAAGTTCATTTATGAATAATGAGTTGCTAATCTTTTGTTGTTCTATTGTAACAAAAAGTTTCTGTAAACTCTGATTTTTTAATGTTGGTTATCAAAACGAAAGAAGAACTATCATCTCTATATTGTATCCAACTTTTTCCAATTTGTAATGTATGTATATACATCTCACCTATTTTAATAGTTCAAAATTTTGACCTAACACAACATTATTCTAAATCCCGTGCTTTGCACGGGAGATGACTACTTTATACAGGTTGCGTTTGGGTACTGCATTTGGGGGCAGTATTGTAGTTGAGTAAGGAATTTCAACTGCTGCATTCATCATTACACCGTTTGGCTAACTAAGATTTGTTAATTTAAGTAGCTCACAATAGTAAAATAAATAGATCTATTAAATCTCAAGCACCTTCATAGCTACAATGCACATTTCATCAAATGAAGGGCATAAATTCATATTCTCATTACACTGAGTTTTCTTTGATGCATAGAAGATGGAACTTCCAATTATCTAAATGTTGAATCGAAAACTAAAATTCTTGGTCAGCATTGAATGGGGTTCATGAAGATTATGCCAGATACATACTCAAGTATGCATCGAGTACTAACTATTCAATAAGAATAGAAGTGACAATTAAAATACAACAAATTCATCACATATATGATACCGACAACCAAAATATAACTTTTAACATACTAAGAACATATAGAAATAGGCCTTATTTTAGACGTCATAAAGTTCAATCCATGAACTCTAACAGAGATATCACGCTAATTGCGAATAAGATAATAAGAACACATCTTACATGATCCATGTGTAAAAGTAAACATATAATAATTTGATCTATAGAATTTACCACTACAGAGACCTGTTTGGGCAAAACACAAAAAAATCCTAACATATGTATTGATAAAAAACAACGCCACACACAAAATCCATAGAATCGCAAGACAAAAAAAGAAATTGCTACAGAAAATCTATGAAATCGACAGTTAGATGCAAAATTAAAAGATTTAGTGGAAAAGAGTGATCAATCATAAATAGCGAAAACAACGGTGGCCTTGGAAGAAGGTTCCATTAGCAGCAACACGATGGGAAGCACAAAAGTTGTTCCTATTCTATGCTAGGACTCGGGATGTGACTCTCAAGGGAGGTGTCTTGCAGACTTTATTCTAGACGCCACAAAAACGTAACCGCTAGGACCTAGAGGGCCAGTAGACTAAAAACGATCATGAGAAGATTAGAGAGTTGCCTACTAGATCACTTAGGGGCAGTTTGGGTGAGTCCTTTTTAACTACCACAATAGTTAATGAATTACGGGATTCCAACTACCTGATTAACAAAGTAGCAGTTTTTCATTACTTCGTTTGGATAAAAGTAATTATGAAAATACATCGCCAATACACCCATCCCAACCACCCCGTCCTTCAGAACCAGCAAAGCATAGCCCATCCTCCACTGCCTTTGATGACCCTCTTCAGGGCATTTTTGGCTGGAGCGATCTAGTTGTCGACTCAAAACTGACGGAGTGATTGAGCAAGTTAGTCGTTGGTAAAGGAGGTGAGCCCCCTCTAAGCTTGGTCAGTAGGTCCAACATGTTCTTGATGATTCTGTGTTGACGTAGGCTAAGAAGGTGAGGAGAAGGACAGAAAATACCAGCTCAGCGGGAAGTTGACCTCGGTCCAGGAGCAACGTAGATCACCGGCGAGCCACCAAGTGCCATCATCACTGGGATCCCAAATCGTAACAAGCACAAACACCCCAAAGACCGATGGAGAAGGAAGAAGGACGGTGGGTGAAGGAAGAGAGGCGAAGAAGGAGGAGATGATAAGGGGAGATGGATCAAATGAGGCATGTGGTGATAGGTGTCGCAGGTATCGGGGAGGTTAGGGCCTAAACCCTCGCGTCTGTGTCCTTCAGCATTCCAAAATCACGCTGAATATGGCATACTTTAAGTGCATATTTGGTTTAAATGAAAGGATTATGATGGGATACATCATTAAAATAGCTAGGATGGTACACGTAAGGGATATGAGCTAAGTTTTCCATCCTACGTTTGGATGTACAATTGGAAAGGATTTCTATCATTGCTTTCGTTGTTAGTTCACACATGTTATTGACACTCCGCCTCCTTCTTAATATACTTCTTTACCATGAATAATCTCAGCTTTATCTGGCGCAATTAAATCTGGATGTGAATAACCACAAATCATTTAACAATGTCAAATTAAAAGCTTACACCCAACTTGCTGTGTACAAGCTATCTATCATTGTTTAATACTCTTTGATATGTAAATTGATGAATTTTTTCTAACAAAAAGTTACCTTATGAATTTTGATTTAGATAACTCATAGCTTTGCAAAGAGAAGTAATATTGAAACTTTCTCTGGACTAAATTTGCATCATTGTGGTAGATGCAACAATGTTAAAAAGTTTCTTAGGCCTAATTTGGCCGCGGATTTCTTAAATCCTGGTAATTTACATAGTTATCGAAGGCCCATCAAGTTATAAGTAGGACTCGTAACTACCATTCTGTAATCAACATTATGATAATGGCGGCCTTCTTCAGGCACGCCGAAATGAGGGGTATTGACAAAGTCCGTCTCCTGTCCGATCTCTTGCCCTGTTTCATCTTTTTCTCAACAGATTCACTGTGATGTCCACAGGATGTGTACGTCTCATCCGTCATTCCACCACAAAAATAATGACGCCTACTATTAGATTACCGGGATTTACAATGCAAGCGGCCAAACTGGGCCTAGGTGTAATATCGTATACCGTAATTAATTAAAACTTAACGAATTAGAATACTGTAAAAAGTGAAAATTTACCACTACACCATACCTGGATGATGAGCATCTGAACGCACGCTTCCTTAGTATAATATTTGCAGTGATAACCGACACTATTCTGATCGATTTAGCCTTGACAACCGTGGAAGCATCCCGTCGTGAATAGGATGAAACTGACCTGGAGTTGACCATGAGAGAAGCTTCATACAAATGGATGGAGTTGTAGAAGAAGATAAATAGAGAAGGGTTAAGCTCGGCAGCGTGAAACGGAAGGGAATGAGCGTCACCCACCACTGACAAGGAGGGGCGGGCTGAGCCAAGGTGAAGCTAGGGCAAGAAAATCAGATGATGTTGCAAGCGGAGAACTAAAGCTAGGGCCAGCCGTCGGGAGAGCGATTGGGCCTGAGGTGTGTATACCATGCCAACAGTACTAGGGGGAGGGCCAAACTTTGAATATGTTTCCGTCAGGACTCTTTTTACCGTCGGAGTACTATCCTTCTGTTGTTTTTGTGCAAACAAGCATAGGATTAGGAATAGTAGCAGAATTCAAGTCCCATCCTACTTGGAATCCTATGAACCAAACATACCGTAAGAGCACTATGATTGATCGGGACAAATCCCGCAGGCCTGACGACCAGAATTCTGTAAATACTTCCTAGTGTTTCCAAACAACAACATTGCAATTGTGGTACGTAAAATACCATACTAGATTACAATACCACCAAAAATTGCAGCATCCAAACGGGACCTTAAGGGGCCGTCTAGATAACTACTGACCACAACACTGTGCGGCTATTAATACTGTAAATAGCTTGCTGGTACCAGCCCGTAACCTTTCAAATTGTATATAGGCTTTGTTCGGAAAAGCTGTTGGGAATGGCCGGCAGAGACTTACGGACGCTGGCAGCCTGGAAATAAGTACGGGCAGGTCAATCGCTGACGTATCCTAACACCAGTGGGATCTTTCGTTGGACACCATTCCGTAAATGTTGATTACTATGTGACTCCAGTGGCTAAGAGCGATCAAATGAACCACGTCAAAATGACGTAGTGGGAAGCAATGAACTCAGCCGCTTTACCGAAGGGGCAAATAACCGGAGCGGAGGCGTTTATTGTGAATTCCGCCGGACATGGCAGGATTCTAAACACAACAAATGTGTGTAGGTAACTACCTGTGACAAAGTGGTTTTTGCTTTAATTTCGAGGACGAAATATCTTTTAAGGTGTATAGGATGTGATGGAGTGGACTTTTAGAATCCTAAATGTCCAATGACTTAAGTGAAAGCATATGTTTCAGTTAGATTGAGAGTTTCAAGCTTTTGATAAAGTAAGTGTGTGAAGGCGAGGTTGATGTCATGATTAAGACCTATCTTTGTATGCCTTTTTGATGAATTTAATTGAGTAGTCCAACAGATGAGTTTTGTCACCAAATTTGAATAGGAGGTAGCTAGAGAGGTATGGAAGCTATGGCTAAAATTTGGTTGCAATTGGATGTTCCTAGAGGAAGTTATTGAGGTTTGAAATTGGGTGATTAATATGTATATTTGATGAACTATAGACCTAAGTTTATGGCCTTAATAAGTGTCACGCGCCCCCTTAGTTGAGTTGGGTATGCGTGGCCCTTTTCCTGGCCCTAGATCTCAAATCTAATAGCCCCAGATCCTTGCAACAATGAACCCACGGATAGGCTGAAGTGAGGAGTAAGCTGGGCCCTTGGATGATTATCAGACGACCAAGGAGTCATCCCTAACCTTCGCTGGACGAGTGAGTCGTGGCTGCTGTGGCGAGATTCAACGTCGACCACGACCCCCCCCCCCTCTCTGACCAATATCACGAGAAACCATCTGAGGCACTACCTCCAACTCATCTCCACGAACACTTTGACCCCTCACACGATGCCCAACAGTGCCCGGAACCACCTCCACGATCACCACCTGCAGCACCCTTCTCCTGCACGCCCAGACTGGATTTGGGCATCTCGCCCTCAGTACTCCTTGTTACTAACTAAACCCCCTAATAGCTTCTACGACACCTCGTTACTCCTCCTGTGCCATAGATTTGGTCTGAAGCAAGCACCACCAACTCTGTCCTCAAGCTCGCCTCCTCCGACCACCTCGTCCTCAGCTTAGTGCTGCTCAGGACTCCTCCTCCTCCAGAAACTACAAACTGACCATCCCACGAGCTTTGAAGCCCTGCGAGGAACCTCACCGTCCCTTCCTCAGGCTGCAACACCACCACAGACCCTCCCCTCACTGCTTTTCCCCCCTTTTTTCTCCGCCACGACAGAGATGGCGACGGCGCTCCAAGCTAGATGGAGAGGTGGAGCGGTAAGCATGGATAAAAGAGGCCGTGGAGTCCTACCCAAAGATGTCGAAGGCGTTGGATGCCCTAAGAGCTGACGAGGAGCTCTCGAGCATGGGCTATTGCTCACCGGAGAGGCTGCCTCGCGGCGGCACTCTGTTTCTGGATCGCGCGAGGAAGAGAAGAGCGGGGCTGAACCCCGATTCAGTCGCCCAAACCCAACCCTGAACCGGAGAAATCTAATCCAACCCGAACCGGCCGGAACCCAGTAAGGCAAAGAAGAGCTGCGCAGCCCTAAAGTGGACACGTGGCGTCCTGTGATTGGCCGGATGAGGTAAATAATCAGAAAATGCTCAGTTTTTCAATAAATCGTAGAAAATAGCCCGATGCTCAGAAAAATACATATAATATACCAAAATGTTCATAAAAATGCGTAGAACAACCTGGAACAATAATATCAGGCCTTTGATGCATTAATAACAGTGATATCATGAAATATGTGTAATACTTGTTAGTGGATAATAAATAGCAAACAATGATATAAAATTATGAGAAAATACCAGTAAGTGACAAATCATATCTGTAATGCACCTGATGTCAAGGATGATCATGTTGATGTACAAAATCATGTAATTTGATTAATATGTCTAATTAGGGCTAATAACCCTAAGTAAAATGCATTTAAATGCATACATGCTCAATAAATGATGAAATTTACAGAGTAGGCTTATATCAGTAATCTGAAGCTAAGATGTATATCTGAGATCCGTTATATGCACAAAATCCATGTTATATGAAGATGACGCATAATACACATGATGAAACCCTAATTCGAGTAATACATGTAACTAGTTTTAATTAATGAGCACAAAAATGCTATGGAAGATAATGTTCACATAATGAACCATAATCTGGAAAATGACATCAGTATGATAAATCTAAGATAAGAATGCAAGTGATGATGCACATATCCTAAGGAACTAAGCTAAACCCTAATATGGACGTAGTTAGGGTTAAGACGAGATGTAAGATGATGAGAACCTGATGATAGTATATGATCTTGTCTTAATCAGGTTTAATCAAGGATATAGTTGATATCAAGAATATGTTGTGAATATGATGTCTCTTTGGAAGGTACGCCATTAGCTCTTACTTGGCCTATTTATACAATATGCTTGTGTTATATGCATAGTAGAATACTTGGCATATGATATTGGATGAAATGATTGTTCTTGTAAGATACGTTGCATGATTTTCCATGATTACTGCTATGAACACATGAAACATAATATATCTGTTCCATTATATGAAAGCACTAACTCTTTGGCAGTGTGCTTGGAAGTGACCTAACTCTTTGGTAGTGGTCACATTGTACATATGACCTAACTCTTTGGTAGTGGTCACATTGTACAAATGATCTAACTCTTTGGTAGTGATCATAAAGGCCTTGGTATATAATGGAAAATAAGCTTAAAATATGTGTTCTCTTTTGTTAATGAATATCCTTATGAAAGTATATGATTTTTTTATATTCTTCTGTTACTGCCAAGTATTAGTTTTATCTTATTGCCAAGATATGATGAGAGGCAAATAAAAGACACGTAGGCGTACTCAGTACAATATTCATGAAATATTGTGCTGACGTGTACCGCATGTAATCTTTTGTTTAGGTTGTGGTTATGCTCTTGAAGATCCAGGATAGTGAGAGTTGTATAGCGAGCTGATGTACAGGTGGACCTGTTGTCTTAAGATCCTACAGTCTAGTGGTAGTACATGTATATGTTTAAGTTTGCTGTTCAATATGTAATATCAAATGTTGTAACAATTCATGTTGTAATTATATGTTGAATGGTGAACATGTGTGTATGGTTTTATTATTGTTCATGTACATGTGCTACTGTTGTTTCCTTCTTACTCCCTCGATTTTCTTCTTCTTAGCCTAGTGTGGGATGTTTAAATTGGGATTCTCGCTGAGGTGAGGGTTTCAATTTGGACGTCACACATCAGATTAAGTTTTAGAAAATCCAGGGACGTCACAGGTGATATGTGATGGAGTGGACTTTTAGAATCCTAAATGTCCAATGACTTAAGTGAAAGCATATGTTTCAGTTAGATTGAGAGTTTCAAGCTTTTGATAAAGTAAGTGTGTGAAGGCGAGGTTGATGTCATGATTAAGACCTATCTTTGTATGCCTTTTTGATGAATTTAATTGAGTAGTCCAACAGATGAGTTTTGTCACCAAATTTGAATAGGAGGTAGCTCGAGAGGTATGGAAGCTATGGCTAAAATTTGGTTGCAATTGGATGTTCCTAGAGGAAGTTATTGAGGTTTGAAATTGGGTGATTAATATGTATATTTGATGAACTATAGACCTAAGTTTATGGCCTTAATAAGTGTCACGCGCCCCCTTAGTTGAGTTGGGTATGCGTGGCCCTTTTCCTGGCCCTAGATCTCAGATCTAATAGCCCCAGATCCTTGCAACAATGAACCCACGGATAGGCTGAAGTGAGGAGTAAGCTGGGCCCTTGGATGATTATCAGACGACCAAGGAGTCATCCCTAACCTTCGCTGGACGAGTGAGTCGTGGCTGCTGTGGCGAGATTCAACGTCGACCACGACCCCCCCCTCTCTGACCAATATCACGAGAAACCATCTGAGGCACTACCTCCAACTCATCTCCACGAACACTTTGACCCCTCACACGATGCCCAACAGTGCCCGGAACCACCTCCACGATCACCACCTGCATCACCCTTCTCCTGCACGCCCAGACTGGATTTGGGCATCTCACCCTCAGTACTCCTTGTTACTAACTAAACCCCCTAATAGCTTCTACGACACCTCGTTACTCCTCCTGTGCCATAGATTTGGTCTGAAGCAAGCACCACCAACTCTGTCCTCAAGCTCGCCTCCTCCGACCACCTCGTCCTCAGCTTAGTGCTGCTCAGGACTCCTCCTCCTCCAGAAACTACAAACCGACCATCCCACGAGCTTTGAAGCCCTGCGAGGAACCTCATCGTCCCTTCCTCAGGCTGCAACACCACCACAGACCCTCCCCTCACTGCTTTTCCCCCCTTTTTTCTCCGCCACGACAGAGATGGCGACGGCGCTCCCAGCTAGATGGAGAGGTGGAGCGGTAAGCATGGATAAAAGAGGCCGTGGAGTCCTACCCAAAGATGTCGAAGGCGTTGGATTCCCTAAGAGCTGACGAGGAGCTCTCGAGCATGGGCTATTGCTCACCGGAGAGGCTGCCTCGCGGAGGCACTCTGTTTCTGGATCGCGCGAGGAAGAGAAGAGCGGGGTTGAACCCCGATTCAGTCGCCCAAACCCAACCCTGAACAGGAGAAATCTAATCCAACCCGAACCGGCCGGAACCCAGTAAGGCAAAGAAGAGCTGCACAGCCCTAAAGTGGACACGTGGCGTCCTGTGATTGGCCGGATGAGGTAAATAATCAGAAAATGCTCAGTTTTTCAATAAATCGTAGAAAATAGCCCGATGCTCAGAAAAATACATATAATATACCAAAATGTTCATAAAAATGCGTAGAACAACCTGGAACAATAATATCAGGCCTTTGATGCATTAATAACAGTGATATCATGAAATATGTGTAATACTTGTTAGTGGATAATAAATAGCAAACAATGATATAAAATTATGAGAAAATACCAGTAAGTGACAAATCATATCTGTAATGCACCTGATGTCAAGGATGATCATGTTGATGTACGAAATCATGTAATTTGATTAATATGTCTAATTAGGGCTAATAACCCTAAGTAAAATGCAATTAAATGCATACATGCTCAATAAATGATGAAATTTACAGAGTAGGCTTATATCAGTAATCTGAAGCTAAGATGTATATCTGAGATCCGTTATATGCACAAAATCCATGTTATATGAAGATGACCCATAATACACATGATGAAACCCTAATTCGAGTAATACATGTAACTAGTTTTAATTAATGAGCACAAAAATGCTATGGAAGATAATGTTCACATAATGAACCATAATATGGAAAATGACATCAGTATGATAAATCTAAGATAAGAATGCAAGTGATGATGCACATATCCTAAGGAACTAAGCTAAACCCTAATATGGACGTAGTTAGGGTTAAGACGAGATGTAAGATGATGAGAACCTGATGATAGTATATGATCTTGTCTTAATCAGGTTTAATCAAGGATATAGTTGATATCAAGAATATGTTGTGAATATGATGTCTCTTTGGAAGGTACGCCATTACCTCTTACTTGGCCTATTTATACAATATGCTTGTGTTATATGCATAGTAGAATACTTGGCATATGATATTGGATGAAATGATTGTTCTTGTAAGATACGTTGCATGATTTTCCATGATTACTGCTATGAACACATGAAACATAATATATCTGTTCCATTATATGAAAGCACTAACTCTTTGGCAGTGTGCTTGGAAGTGACCTAACTCTTTGGTAGTGGTCACATTGTACATATGACCTAACTCTTTGGTAGTGGTCACATTGTACAAATGATCTAACTCTTTGGTAGTGATCATAAAGGCCTTGGTATATAATGGAAAATAAGCTTAAAATATGTGTTCTCTTTTTTTAATGAATATCCTTATGAAAGTATATGCTTTTCTTATATTCTTCTGTTACTGCCAAGTCTTAGTTTTATCTTATTGCCAAGATATGATGAGAGGTAAATAAAAGACACGTAGGCGTACTCAGTACAATATTCATGAAATATTGTGCTGACGTGTACCGCATGTAATCTTTTGTTTAGGTTGTGGTTATGCTCTTGAAGATCCAGGATAGTGAGAGTTGTATAGCGAGCTGATGTACAGGTGGACCTGTTGTCTTAAGATCCTGCAGTCTAGTGGTAGTACATGTATATGTTTAAGTTTGCTGTTCAATATGTAATATCAAATGTTGTAACAATTCATGTTGTAATTATATGTTGAATGGTGAACATGTGTGTATGGTTTTATTATTGTTCATGTACATGTGCTACTGTTGTTTCCTTCTTACTCCCTCGATTTTCTTCTTCTTAGCCTAGTGTGGGATGTTTAAATTGGGATTCTCGCTGAGGTGAGGGTTTCAATTTGGACGTCACACATCAGATTAAGTTTTAGAAAATCCGGGGACGTCACAGGTGATATGTGATGGAGTGGACTTTTAGAATCCTAAATGTCCAATGACTTAAGTGAAAGCATATGTTTCAGTTAGATTGAGAGTTTCAAGCTTTTGATAAAGTAAGTGTGTGAAGGCGAGGTTGATGTCATGATTAAGACCTATCTTTGTATTCCTTTTTGATGAATTTAATTGAGTAGTCCAACAGATGAGTTTTGTCACCAAATTTGAATAGGAGGTAGCTCGAGAGGTATGGAAGCTATGGCTAAAATTTGGTTGCAATTGGATGTTCCTAGAGGAAGTTATTGAGGTTTGAAATTGGGTGATTAATATGTATATTTGATGAACTATAGACCTAAGTTTATGGCCTTAATAAGTGTCACGCGCCCCCTTAGTTGAGTTGGGTATGCGTGGCCCTTTTCCTGGCCCTAGATCTCAGATCTAATAGCCCCAGATCCTTGCAACAATGAACCCACGGATAGGCTGAAGTGAGGAGTAAGCTGGGCCCTTGGATGATTATCAGACGACCAAGGAGTCATCCCTAACCTTCGCTGGACGAGTGAGTCGTGGCTGCTGTGGCGAGATTCAACGTCGACCACGACCCCCCCCCTCTCTGACCAATATCACGAGAAACCATCTGAGTCACTACCTCCAACTCATCTCCACGAACACTTTGACCCCTCACACGATGCCCAACAGTGCCCGGAACCACCTCCACGATCACCACCTGCAGCACCCTTCTCCTGCACGCCCAGACTGGATTTGGGCATCTCGCCCTCAGTACTCCTTGTTACTAACTAAACCCCCTAATAGCTTCTACGACACCTCGTTACTCCTCCTGTGCCATAGATTTGGTCTGAAGCAAGCGCCACCAACTCTGTCCTCAAGCTCGCCTCCTTCGACCACCTCGTCCTCAGCTTAGTGCTGCTCAGGACTCCTCCTCCTCCAGAAACTACAAACCGACCATCCCACGAGCTTTGAAGCCCTGCGAGGAACCTCACCGTCCCTTCCTCAGGCTGCAACACCACCACAGACCCTCCCCTCACTGCTTTTCCCCCCTTTTTTCTCCGCCACGACAGAGATGGCGACGGCGCTCCCAGCTAGATGGAGAGGTGGAGCGGTAAGCATGGATAAAAGAGGCTGTGGAGTCCTACCCAAAGATGTCGAAGGCGTTGGATGCCCTAAGAGCTGACGAGGAGCTCTCGAGCATGGGCTATTGCTCACCGGAGAGGCTGCCTCGCGGAGGCACTCTGTTTCTGGATCGCGCGAGGAAGAGAAGAGCGGGGCTGAACCCCGATTCAGTCACCCAAACCCAACCCTGAACAGGAGAAATCTAATCCAACCCGAACCGGCCGGAACCCAGTAAGGCAAAGAAGAGCTGCACAGCCCTAAAGTGGACACGTGGCGTCCTGTGATTGGCCGGATGAGGTAAATAATCAGAAAATGCTCATTTTTTCAATAAATCGTAGAAAATAGCCCGATGCTCAGAAAAATACATATAATATACCAAAATGTTCATAAAAATGCGTAGAACAACCTGGAACAATAATATCAGGCCTTTGATGCATTAATAACAGTGATATCATGAAATATGTGTAATACTTGTTAGTGGATAATAAATAGCAAACAATGATATAAAATTATGAGAAAATACCAGTAAGTGACAAATCATATCTGTAATGCACCTGATGTCAAGGATGATCATGTTGATGTACGAAATCATGTAATTTGATTAATATGTCTAATTAGGGCTAATAACCCTAAGTAAAATGCAATTAAATGCATACATGCTCAATAAATGATAAATTTACAGAGTAGGCTTATATCAGTAATCTGAAGCTAAGATGTATATCTGAGATCCGTTATATGCACAAAATCCATGTTATATGAAGATGACCCATAATACACATGATGAAACCCTAATTCGAGTAATACATGTAACTAGTTTTAATTAATGAGCACAAAAATGCTATGGAAGATAATGTTCACATAATGAACCATAATATGGAAAATGACATCAGTATGATAAATCTAAGATAAGAATGCAAGTGATGATGCACATATCCTAAGGAACTAAGCTAAACCCTAATATGGACGTAGTTAGGGTTAAGACGAGATGTAAGATGATGAGAACCTGATGATAGTATATTATCTTGTCTTAATCAGGTTTAATCAAGGATATAGTTGATATCAAGAATATGTTGTGAATATGATGTCTCTTTGGAAGGTACGCCATTACCTCTTACTTGGCCTATTTATACAATATGCTTGTGTTATATGCATAGTAGAATACTTGGCATATGATATTGGATGAAATGATTGTTCTTGTAAGATACGTTGCATGATTTTCCATGATTACTGCTATGAACACATGAAACATAATATATCTGTTCCATTATATGAAAGCACTAACTCTTTGGCAGTGTGCTTGGAAGTGACCTAACTCTTTGGTAGTGGTCACATTGTACATATGACCTAACTCTTTGGTAGTGGTCACATTGTACAAATGATCTAACTCTTTGGTAGTGATCATAAAGGCCTTGGTATATAATGGAAAATAAGCTTAAAATATGTGTTCTCTTTTGTTAATGAATATCCTTATGAAAGTATATGCTTTTCTTATATTCTTCTGTTACTGCCAAGTATTAGTTTTATCTTATTGCCAAGATATGATGAGAGGTAAATAAAAGACACGTAGGCGTACTCAGTACAATATTCATGAAATATTGTGCTGACGTGTACCACATGTAATCTTTTGTTTAGGTTGTGGTTATGCTCTTGAAGATCCAGGATAGTGAGAGTTGTATAGCGAGCTGATATACAGGTGGACCTGTTGTCTTAAGATCCTGCAGTCTAGTGGTAGTACATGTATATGTTTAAGTTTGCTGTTCAATATGTAATATCAAATGTTGTAACAATTCATGTTGTAATTATATGTTGAATGGTGAACATGTGTGTATGGTTTTATTATTGTTCATGTACATGTGCTACTGTTGTTTCCTTCTTACTCCCTCGATTTTCTTCTTCTTAGCCTAGTGTGGGATGTTTAAATTGGGATTCTCGCTGAGGTGAGGGTTTCAATTTGGACGTCACACATCAGATTAAGTTTTAGAAAATCCGGGGACGTCACAGGTGGTATCAGAGCATGAACAATAGTAAAGCCTGACATTTGCTCATTATGCAACTTGAAACTAAAAACCTTGAACTTAATAATCTTTTAGGGTTAGATTAGTCGTCTTTTAGAGACTAGATCTGACCTAGCCTCTAGGTTAGCACCTAGATGTCCGAGAACTAGGTCTAGATTGGTGCTTGTTGAGTAGCAAGTCCTTAGATGTCGTTATTTTCTTGTAGTGCAGCGGTATGGGACGTTGCACTATTTGGAAATGACGTGCATCAAGGGAAGAGAAACCCTAGACATATGGCGCTCGTTGTCTAGAGTAGCTACACTAGTCTACCCCTTGTTCTCACCCTTTTCACTAGTGTTCATGACACTGTACTCTCTACTATGTGTGGGACACTCGTTTCCTGGATTTGGTTTTTGATTCCAAACAGATCGAACCTCGATAGTTTTCTCTGACGCTTGTTTTATCGGAGAAAAACTATATAATATTTTATTATGTATATGTATTACAAAATGTGTCCCCACACATGTACGAGTAGGAGGTGGTCATGCAACCCAAGTGAAAGTGATGACATCAGTCTAGAAGAGAGAGTAGTTCTAGATTAGATGTCTAGAGCCTTGTTGGAATATATGATAGATGGAATAGATGAAATTAGCTTTGATGTAAGTCTTATATAGGAGACATAAGATGTCTATGATGATATATGTTTGTCATTGAGGACCCAAGTTCAGTTTGAGGATGCAAGATGAGTTTTGATGATGCAAGTGACTAGGATTTTATGTGATAAGTTATGTTAAGTTAAGACAAGGTTGTGAGTCAGCATGAGCCTCAAGCTCTTTTAAAAAGGAGGACCTCTAGTGTTGGGACCAATTTTGGGGTTAACTCCAGAGAGAGTGAGACCCATTGGGAGAAGGTTAGAGAACCTAAACTCCAAGATATGAGATATGTGATATGATATGTCCTAAACTAGACTACTCCTGAGTGATTGAGTTGAGTTGCTTTTTGCATGATTCCTATAGTCTTGTTGAACCCTAGATGTCCTTGGGAAGACCAAACCCTAGAGTCAGAGAGAGGCTGACTATATGTGCATATGTGAGCATGAATATGAGTGCCTTCCATCTGGGTGAGGGAGAGAGACCAAGACCCTGGAGGAGGTAGCTATGTTAGCTTCTGTGAAGCCTCATGCTCGGGTTGGTGGTTTCCCATATAGGAATCTAGTGGTGTATATAAGAGAGTTTTGGGTAAGATGTTTCCTGATTAGAGACCTATGAAGAGTATGTTATAGCATGTTTTGGTTTGTGCTTATGTGGCTAGAGCTTGTGAAGCTATCTTTTGTGCCAATGAGGTAATCCGATAACCCTAGATCACAGATGAAAGATAAAGTATATGCTTTGAGTTGAGTTGGCTCAGAGAGACTGAGCATGGAAGTACTCTCATGACAAGGGTTAGGACCTCAGTTGGACTAGATGAAGTTGTGATATATGTTTAAAGGGCCACCCACATAAGTTTGTTTAATACAACCAAGATGTAATATATGTAAGGATGCGATCTAATCTCGAGATGTGATATATAGACATGATATGATGAAAACCTAGAGACGGTTTAATAGATATAAATGCATAAATGGTTAACCATATACATGAATAATGCTCATTATGTGGAAATTTATGGCTAATCTTGTGATGTAATCACTAGTAAGTGTGGCAACTTTGTTATGAGCAATGAAATAAGATCATATGAATGAAACATGTTACATGAGGTGTTAATCATAATGCTTAATAAAGATGAAAAATATAGTTTGACAATTAACAAAACATAATGATGATGGCACCTTAATATGATCCAGATGGATAAAGTGGGTTAACTTTAGTTAACTCCCTCCTAAAAGGTATATGTTAATGTTGAACATATTCTGAAAATTGGTTCAATAAAATGTTGATGACACCTTGATATAATGGGTTAACCTTTCTTAACTCCTTTATAACATGATAATATGATATGAAAACCCTAATGCATGGCTAAAGATAGGGATGAAAAATCTAACATATGAGATATGTCATGATGTAACCTAAGTTTCTAAACCTTGAGTTCAATCTCGATGGAGTGCTCGTGCACCAAGATGGTTGTAAAACCCCCCTAATAAGTGCCTTGGATACATGGTTCTAGGTAACCTTTTTGGATATGTTGCACATAGTGTGGTTGCTACATGTGGATGGAGGCAAGATAAGGTTTTTCATGGAAGTATGAGTATGCTTTACTTTCGAGGACGAAAGTTCCTTTAAGTTGTATATGATGTGACAAAGTGGTTTTTGCTTTAATTTCGAGGATGAAATATCTTTTAAGGTGTATAGGATGTGATGGAGTGGACTTTTAGAATCCTAAATGTCCAATGACTTAAGTGAAAGCATATGTTTCAGTTAGATTGAGAGTTTCAAGCTTTTGATAAAGTAAGTGTGTGAAGGCGAGGTTGATGTCATGATTAAGACCTATCTTTGTATGCCTTTTTGATGAATTTAATTGAGTAGTCCAACATATGAGTTTTGTCACCAAATTTGAATAGGAGGTAGCTCGAGAGGTATGGAAGCGATGGCTAAAATTTGGTTGTAATTGGATGTTCCTAGAGGAAGTTATTGAGGTTTGAAATTGGGTGATTAATATGTATATTTGATGAACTATAGACCTAAGTTTATGGCCTTAATAAGTGTCACACGCCCCATTAGTTGAGTTGGGTATGCGTGGCCCTTTTCCTAGCCCTAGATCTCAGATCTAATAGCCCCAGATCCTTGCAACAATGAACCCACAGATAGGCTGAAGTGAGGAGTAAGCTGGGCCCTTGGATGATTATCAGACGACCAAGGAGTCATCCCTAACCTTCGCTGGACGAGTGAGTCGTGGCTGATGTGGCGAGATTCAACGTCGACCACGACCCCCCCCTCTCTGACCAATATCACGAGAAACCATCTGAGGCACTACCTCCAACTCATCTCCACGAACACTTTGACCCCTCACACGATGCCCAACAGTGCCCGAAACCACCTCCACGATCACCACCTGCAGCACCCTTCTCCTGCACGCCCAGACTGGATTTGGGCATCTCACCCTCAGTACTCCTTGTTACTAACTAAACCCCCTAATAGCTTCTACGACACCTCGTTACTCCTCCTGTGCCATAGATTTGGTCTGAAGCAAGCGCCACCAACTCTGTCCTCAAGCTCGCCTCCTCCGACCACCTCGTCCTTAGCTTAGTGCTGCTCAGGACTCCTCCTCCTCCAAAAACTACAAACCGACCATCCCACGAGCTTTGAAGCCCTGCGAGGAACCTCACCGTCCCTTCCTCAGGCTGCAACACCACCACAGACCCTCCCCTCACTGCTTTTCCCCCCTTTTTTCTCCGCCACGACAGAGATGGCGACGACGCTCCCAGCTAGATGGAGAGGTGGAGCGGTAAGCATGGATAAAAGAGGCCGTGGAGTCCTACCCAAAGATGTCGAAGGCGTTGGATGCCCTAAGAGCTGACGAGGAGCTCTCGAGCATGGGCTATTGCTCACTGGAGAGGCTACCTCGCGGCGGCACTCTGTTTCTGGATCGCGCGAGGAAGAGAAGAGCGGGGCTGAACCCCGATTCAGTCGCCCAAACCCAACCCTGAACCGGAGAAATCTAATCCAACCCGAACCGGCCGGAACCCAGTAAGGCAAAGAAGAGCTGCGCAGCCCTAAAGTGGACACGTGGGGTCCTGTGATTGGCCGGATGAGGTAAATAATCAGAAAATGCTCAGTTTTTCAATAAATCGTAGAAAATAGCCCGATGCTCATAAAAATACATATAATATACCAAAATGTTCATAAAAATGCGTAGAACAACTTGGAACAATAATATCAGGCCTTTGATGCATTAATAACAGTGATATCATGAAATATGTGTAATACTTGTTAGTGGATAATAGATAGCAAACAATGATATAAAATTATGAGAAAATACCAGTAAGTGACAAATCATATCTGTAATGCACCTGATGTCAAGGATGATCATGTTGATGTACGAAATCATGTAATTTGATTAATATGTCTAATTAGGGCTAATAACCCTAAGTAAAATGCAATTAAATGCATACATGCTCAATAAATGATGAAATTTACAGAGTAGGCTTATATCAGTAATCTGAAGCTAAGATGTATATCTGAGATCCGTTATATGCACAAAATCCATGTTATATGAAGATGACCCATAATACACATGATGAAACCCTAATTCGAGTAATACATGTAACTAGTTTTAATTAATGAGCACAAAAATGCTATGGAAGATAATGTTCACATAATGAACCATAATATGGAAAATGACATCAGTATGATAAATCTAAGATAAGAATGCAAGTGATGATGCACATATCCTAAGGAACTAAGCTAAACCCTAATATGGACGTAGTTAGGGTTAAGACGAGATGTAAGATGATGAGAACCTGATGATAGTATATGATCTTGTCTTAATCAGGTTTAATCAAGGATATAGTTGATATCAAGAATATGTTGTGAAAATGATGTCTCTTTGGAAGGTACGCCATTACCTCTTACTTGGCCTATTTATACAATATGCTTGTGTTATATGCATAGTAGAATACTTGGCATATGATATTGGATGAAATGATTGTTCTTGTAAGATACGTTGCATGATTTTCCATGATTACTGCTATGAACACATGAAACATAATATATCTGTTCCATTATATGAAAGCACTAACTCTTTGGCAGTGTGCTTGGAAGTGACCTAACTCTTTGGTAGTGGTCACATTGTACATATGACCTAACTCTTTGGTAGTGGTCACATTGTACAAATGATCTAACTCTTTGGTAGTGATCATAAAGGCCTTGGTATATAATGGAAAATAAGCTTAAAATATGTGTTCTCTTTTGTTAATGAATATCCTTATGAAAGTATATGCTTTTCTTATATTCTTCTGTTACTGCCAAGTATTAGTTTTATCTTATTGCCAAGATATGATGAGAGGTAAATAAAAGACACGTAGGCGTACTCAGTACAATATTCATGAAATATTGTGCTGACGTGTACCGCATGTAATCTTTTGTTTAGGTTGTGGTTATGCTCTTGAAGATCCAGGATAGTGAGAGTTGTATAGCGAGCTGATGTACAGGTGGACCTTTTGTCTTAAGATCCTACAGTCCAGTGGTAGTACATGTATATGTTTAAGTTTGCTGTTCAATATGTAATATCAAATGTTGTAACAATTCATGTTGTAATTATATGTTGAATGGTGAACATGTGTGTATGGTTTTATTATTGTTCATGTACATGTGCTACTGTTGTTTCCTTCTTACTCCCTCGATTTTCTTCTTCTTAGCCTAGTGTGGGATGTTTAAATTGGGATTCTCACTGAGGTGAGGGTTTCAATTTGGATGTCACACATCAGATTAAGTTTTAGAAAATCCGGGGACGTCACACTACCGGATTGAAAGATGTGTGGTTTCTATTCGAAATATCTAGATGCCTGTTTATATATAAATTACTAGCATTCTCAATGCTCCGTCCCGAACGACCCCTAAGGCTGCTGATGTCACCCAACGTTGAGGATCTTCTGGCCCACCTATGCACCTATGAAGTAATTCGAGCTGTGCTCCTCATGCTTCTGTAACTTTGGCGGCAGAACCCTAACACCAACCGACGCAAAAGGCACGTTTGCTTATAAAATATTGAATTGTCCAAATTCCGCACAAATTTTATGTTTGGTTTTCTGGATTTGTTAAAATATACGATTTTTTTTTTGGATCCACGGGCCAGCCACAGTTGAATTTTGGCGTCCGGGAGAATTTTGATGGAAACCAAAATGCGGGATTACTATTATGTTTAGAAATACCAAGATTAGCCTCGTTTATGGAATCATGTAAACCAAACATAAACTTTCTGCAAATGGATGCCAAAATATAATCCAATACGACAAAATCCAGCAAACCAAACATGCCCAACGTCGGCGAAACGATTTCAGACGATCTCTTCTGCAATAAAATTGTGTTATAATTATAGTGAACTCTAGTTATTTTCTAAGATCAAAGGACCATTCTGTAATTTCAAAAAATTGTGTGAAAAATTATAGAAGTAATCCAAAACGGGCCTTCTTATATAGTATAGATATGGAAATCATTAAAGTTTTTATTAGTTTTTAATGTGCAATATAAATAAATAAAGATGACAAAGACATAAAGAATTATATCTGTCAAAAACCATAATATTCTTAAATCATAATAACCTTAACAAGTGATTATAATACATCCTTAAAAAAATATTTTATTATGGTACATTTATAATCTGAATAAAAATATTATGATTAAAACCACATCACATTATTTTTATTTCACTTTGTGTGTATAAAGTATTGTAATAATATATGTATTTCATGTGCTTGTAAATATATAGTTTTGTTCATCACTGTTTAACACAATGTAGAATATTAATTTTTACATTAATTTTGTAAGGAATTTTTACTATATTATCTTGTATGGTTATCGTTAATTATTATTTTCACATCATATTGGTTAAGTGTGAAGAATAATAAT
The DNA here is from genome assembly GCA_963693085.1 of Alisma plantago-aquatica. Lineage (NCBI taxonomy): Eukaryota > Viridiplantae > Streptophyta > Magnoliopsida > Alismatales > Alismataceae > Alisma > Alisma plantago-aquatica. The sequence goes on along the minus strand of OY856409.1, from coordinate 302,607,957 downwards.
ATGTTAGGTAAATCACATGTTTCCATATAGCGCGGTCTATTTCTTTTTTATGAAGTCTGTATTTTTTATTTTGTAAATTGTACTGATAGTGGTGGTTATAGTGTAAAACAGTTTACATAGTGTGATCATAGTGTATAATATTTTTGAGTTGGCCTATATACAAAACAAATTAAATCATATGTTTTAACAAATCTAGAAAACCAAACATAAAATTTGTGCGCAATTTTGACAATTTATTATTTTGTAAGCAAACGTGCCTTTTGCGTCGGTCGGTGTTAGGGTTTTGCCGCCAAAGTTATGGAAGCAGGAGGAGCACAAATCAAATTACTTCATAGGTGCATAGGTGGGCCAGAAGATCCTCAACGTTGGGCGACATCAGCAGCCTTAGGGGCCGTTCGGGGCGGAGCATTGAGAAAGTGAGTAATTTATATATAAATAGGCATCTAGATATGTCAAATAGAAACCACACGGCTTTTAATCCGGTAGTTACCTACACACATTTGTTGCGTTTAGAATCCTTCCATGTCTGGCGGAATTCACAATAAATGCCTCTGCTCCGGTTATTTGCCCCTTCGGTAAAGCGACTGAGTTCATCGCTTCCCACTGTGTCATTTTGACGTGGTTGATTTGATCGCTCTTAGCCACTGGAGTCACATAGTAATCAGCATTTACGGAATGGTGTTGTGACGACCTTGATTTTAGAGTTTTCATATTTTATGTAGTATTCGAATCTCATGTTGTTCCTAGTTGATCAATCCTAAGTCAGGGTGAATTTTTACTTAATGATGGTTTCAAAGTGTACATGGATTCAAATGACTGAATAATGAATCCTGGGGTGCATGATTGTCATACTAAGTAATTACAATTCTGTTGTTGACGTTAGAAGGTAAATTTATGTATAGTATAATCTCAATGTACTTATATATGTGCCCCTTTGGAGTATCTCAATTGAGGGGTCAAATAATCGATTTTGGGTATCAAACGTTCTCTTAAGGAGTAATACACTAGGAAGAATCTTGAATCAAAATTTTGGAGCCAAAGCATGTTCTTATAGGAAGTTATCTAGGTTTTAATATCACAAACAAATGATTTATACATGCATTGAGGAGTATGGTTGCTGAAAAATATTGTGGGCTGTGAAATTGATGTCGCATGGCCTCTGTGACTTCGAACACGCTGGTTTAGTTGTAAGGCCTCTGCAGCACTGATGTGTGGCCTAATCTTGGCTATCCAAAGTAGATCAAATGATGAAGACTTTGTCTTCTACCCCCGAATTTCATGGGTAATAGTTTCTTATCGACCCCACTCCATTCCTTTGATTCCATGAGGATTTCCAGGGATTTCCATGTGATCAGTTAGCTGCAAATGGTTGATATCTACATCTGGAGACTGAGACTGAAGGATGAGGTGGCCTAGAGAGAAGGAACCATCGATCGCAACTCACTGCCTCCACCCACAATCGCAGAAGGTGGGACTATCACGAGCGATGGTGTGGAGGGAACTGGAGGGATAAAACCCAAAGAAAAACGATGCTCGTGTCTCCTTGGTGTTTTCTGGGAGGGCATCTTTGATCGCAGAGCTACCCCAAGAGCTCCCAGGTTCGCCGTCTCCAACTATGGATTGCAGCCTCGAGACTAGACCTCCTTGATTCCCCATCTATTTCTCAGTCTGTAGACAGATTCCGGGGATCACGACGGAGCTTTCGAATGGATTGAAGGAGACAGAGAAGCCATAGATCCGAAAGCCCCAATTTGTTTGTGAAGCCTTCACCGGCGCAGATCCAAAATGGATGTTGGAATGGCATCCCTAGTCAGTCAGCACCTTCAGGATCGACCATCTTGGATCTACCTTCCACCAGGAATCTTTTGGGCTCAACATGGCATGACAATAGCGAGTTTTTGGCCACTGGTTTCTCGCCAAAGTTCCTCTCCGCGACGGCAACAGAGGAAGCAGACACCTGCAGATCGATCCCCTTGCATCTCTTCAAGGACTCGAGGTGTCTTTGGTTTTCTGTAAGCCAGGGTGGAAGTCAAGGCCTCCGTCCCTGTTTGCAAGAGATCTCAGAGCCCCTAAACTGCTCACCGGTGTTTCCCTTTGGCGGCGGCAGAGACCTGGGATTGCCATTTCGAGGAAGACTGCGTCGTCCTAGCGTAGGGTGATCAGGGAAAAAGACGGAGAAGATTCGACCGGTCCAACCAGTGCCAAACCCAGGGATAGGCCGGCCTGGGCTGATCCAATCTGTTGAGCCACGTCCCACCTAATGGCCAATGTGAAACCAACCAAAGACTGCCATATCAGGCTGTGGGACCCGCCGCTCAAGGTAATTCCTATTAAATCCTAAAAAATATACCAGATCTTAGAAAATGCACTATAAATAGCTCTTGTATCCTATAAATCCCCTAAAAATACTCCTAGACTCAGAAAAATGTCCTCTACATTATTGGACCCTTAGATCAGACCTTTGATGAACAAATAATGATGATATTTAATGTAGATGATAATGCTTCTTTTTGAGATCATATTATTGGTATAATTAGCATATCATGGAAATTAACTATGATAAAAATAAGTTTGAACCCTGATATCATCTAGAAACTAAATGTGGACTCCTATGATGATATTATTTATAAATTTTAGGCCTTTTCTCATTATTTCCTAATTACATGTTTGATCCTCATATTAATTCTAGAGAATAGGGAAAGTATCAGAAAATTATGAAATTCATATCAGACCTTAATAATGACATATAGACCAGACTAAAAATACTAGACACCATCCTAACATCATATTGACCTAGTCTTGACCAAAACCCTATTTTAGACCTAAATATCATTAATAATGGTAAACATTGTATTAATGATGATTAATTTGTTATTAATCAGGTGGTGACCAGATTATCTAGATGATCATGGATGTGATAAGAACCTCTAAACTCAGGTACGTGGATATAATTATATGACTAGATTTGTTGGATGTTAAATATATGTACTTGCTTGTTTGTACTTGAAATACATTGTTGGATGTAGATCTATATGTATTGTCATTTCCGCCTTGAACAATAAGAACATTAAAGAGAGAAAATGGAATGTAGTTACTGATGGTTCATTAATCTCCCTATTAGAGAGGTAAAGTATTAATGTTGACTACCACCTCCCTAATGGTACAAGGTACGCAGGGAGATCCCTAATGGTACAAGGTACGCGGGGATAGGGCCCAATAATATATGTTTGTGCTAAGTCCACTATAGTAATACATGTCCATTGAAATATGATTAACAACTTGGGTTTACCTGATCTTCTGCAATTAAATAATGTTTCTTTCTCTCTTTCTTCTTTTTCAAGTATTTCAATATGCCAGCATAGTATAGCTCTTTAATTCCACGTACCAACTTTTATTGATGTTTTTGTTTCTCATATTTTCTAGGTCAAGAGCTAGAATGGGATAAAAGAATAGGATGTGAGCAAGTTTTACATGTTGTACCTATTGTCTAAGATCCTAGTTAGCATACATGTTCATAGACTTGTAAATCTTCTTTTAATATGTAAATGTAATTCACTTTGTAATGTACATGTTGAGATTGTTTATGGTGTATGTTATGGTTGTATGTTCATGTATGCGTATTATGCTTCCACATCGCTCTCTGATATAATTGCTAACATTTTCGGATTTTGTCTTCTCATCTCCATGGGATTTTGAGAAGGTGAAAATCCGGGGACGTTACAGTTGGTATCAGAGCATGAACAATAGCTACACCTAACAATTGCTCACCATGAAACATTAAACCTAAATCTCACCTTTCACTTTAAACCTTAGAAACTTAATAAGTTGTTCTATAGGAATAAGGTTTGACTTAGCCTCTAGGTTAGAACCTAGATGTTCAAGAACTAGGTTTAGACAAGTGTCTGAGACCCTTTCCATATAGAGCTCAATTGTATTGGGTAGCTACACTAGTCTACACCTTGTTCTCACCATTTCACTAGGTTACATGGCACTAGACTATGTACTGTGTGTGGGACACTCGTTTTGCTGGTTTGGTTTTGTTTTCCAATCGGCCCGAGCCTCGATAGTTTTCTCTGCTGTCTGCCTTCTCGGAGAAAAACTATATAATATTTTATTACCTGTATGTAAATATAAAAATGTGTCCCTCACATTGGAGAGTAGTTAGTGTTCATGCAATCTAAGTGAAAAGGAGTGACATCAGTATAGAAGAGAGAGTAGTCTAGATTAGATGTCTAGAGCCTTATCAAGATATGTGATACGTAGAGTAGATGATAGAACGATAGTTGAAATAAGCATGTGGAATCTTATCTAAGTTTGATCTCTGATGGTATACGTTTCCTTATAAAGGTTTAAGTTGTATACTTGTTGAATCTAATTTTGTAGAATTTATGCAAAATCTTGATGATGAAAGTAAATTCCTTTTACTTACTTAAGATAAGCTAAGTTAAGATAGAGATGAGTGTGCATGAGCCTCAAGCTCTTATACAAGGAGGATGTCTAGTGGTAGGATGAGATATGTGGTGAACTCTAGAGAGAGTAAGACCCACAGGGAGAAGGTCATAGGACCTAGCCTCCAATATATGAGATATGTGTTAAAAAAATGTCCTACACTAGATTACTCTCGAGTGTTGAGTTGAGTCCTTATGCATGATTCAAATATATATGTGATAATTGGGTAAAATAAAAGGATGGGTAGATGACCCATATGATAAAGTCAATCCTTTGGCTGAGTTAGGTCCTAGATGGAGTGACATATTTTGTAAATCTCATCATTAGTTGCAAGTGAGGTAATATATGAACCCTAGTTATGAGAGTATGATGCTCTATGTAAAAGATACTCAACATACATGTTCTCCCTTCTTCTTCTCTTTCTTAATATGTGATGAGAGAAACCTCACTTGAGCTATATAGATGATTTATATCTGAGGAGTCACTCATATAAGCTTGACCTATTCTATATTCCCCCCCGTATATCATACATGTAGCACCCAAGATTGAAATCATGATAAGTTTGACTTTAAAATATTCTCTTCCCCTTCATATGAAACATGAAAGATATGATGCTGAGATCATGGGATAAACTTAGTATATTCTCTTTTCCCTTCACATAATTCATGCAAGGCATAAAAAGTTGAACTCATGAACTTGATATAAAGATATTTTTGGATCATAGGATATATGATCAGAAATATAGTTCGTAACTTTGATCCTTCTTAATGTATGCTTCTAAGTCGAGTATGAATATCATACCATAGGGTGAAACCCTAATGGTCAAACATGTTGCGTAAGCCCTTCTTAAGTAGAAAAAAAAATTAATATCAAGGATGAAGATAAATCTCCTCTTATGCTGAAGTCATTGTAAGATGTTGATCATAAAACATATTAATGATGTTAGATTTGAACGATCTGAATATCATGGCATATAAACGAATTCCTCTAGAACTTAAAAAGCATGAACAAAACATGTACCCTTAGGGGTGATGTAATCCTAAGATATCATAATGTCATGTTATGGCTAAGACCTTAAGTGATGCTTCCATATATATATATATATATATATATATATATATATATATATATATATATATATATATATATATATATATATATATATATATATATATATATATATATATATATATATATATATATAAAAGGTGGGGTAGGAACACCCAAGAATCTCTAAATCTTAAGATGACAACTTAGGGTATATCCAAAATGATGATGAGAATTTTGGAAGCTAGAATTGATGATCTATATGAAGTTGAACCTAGCTATATTACCTTAAAAATGAAATCAGTCGAATTTCGAGGACGCAATTCCATTTAAGGTGGGGTGAATGTGACGAACTTGATTTTAGAGTTTTCATATTTTATGTAGTATTCGAATCTCATGTTGTTCCTAGTTGATCAATCCTAAGTCAGGGTGAATTTTTACTTAATGATGGTTTCAAAGTGTACATGGATTCAAATGATTGAATAATGAATCTTGGGGTGCATGATAGTCATACTATGTAATTACAATTCTGTTGTTGACGTTAGAAGCTAAATTTCTGTATAGAATAATCTCAATGTACTTATATATGTGCCCCTTTGGAGTATCTCAATTGATGGGTCAAATAATCGATTATGGGTATCAAACATTCTCTTAAGGTGTAATACACTAGGAAGAATCTTGAATCAAAATTTTGGAGCCAAAGCATGTTCTTATAGGAAGTTATCTAGGTTTTAATATCACAAACAAATGATTTATACATGCATTGAGGAGTATGGTTGCTGGAAAATATTGTGGGCCATGAAATTGATGTTGCATGGCCTCTGTGACTTCGGACACGCTGGTTTAGTTGTAAGGCCTCTGCAGCACTGATGTGTGGCCTAATCTTGGCCGTCCAAAGTAGATCAAATGATGAAGACTTTGTCTTCTACCCCTGAATTTCATGGGTAATAGTTTCTTATCGACCCCTATCCATTACGTTGATTCCATGAGGTTTTTAAGGGATTTCCATGCGATCAGTTAGATGTAAATGGTTGATATCTACATCTGGAGACCGAGACTGAAGGATGAGGTGGCCTAGAGAGAAGGAACCACTGATCACACCTCACTGCCTCCACCTACAATCGCAGAAGGTGGGACTATCACGAGCGATGGTGTGGAGGGAAATGGAGGGATAAAACCCAAAGAAAAATGATGCTCGTATCTCCTTGGTGTTTTCTGGGAGGGCATCTTTGATCGCAGAGCTACCCCAAGAGCTCCCAGGTTCACCGTCTCCATCTATGGATTGCAGCCTCGGGACTAGACCTCCTTGATTCCCCATCTATTTCTCAGTCTGTAGACAGATTCGGGGGATCACGACGGAGCTTTCGAATGGATTGAAGGAGACAGAGAAGCCATAGATCCGAAAGCCCCAATTTTTTTGTGAAGCCTTCACCGCCGCAGATCCAAAATGGATGTTGGCATGGCATCCCTAGTCAGTCAGAACCTTCAGGATCGACCATCTTGGATCTACCGTCCACTAGGAATCTTTTGGGCTCAACATGGCATGACAACAGCGAGTTTTTGGCCACTGGTTTCTCGCCAGAGTTCCTCTCCGCGGCGGCAACAGAGGAAGTAGACACCTGCAGATCGATCCCCTCACATCCCTTCAAGGACTTGAGGTGTCTCTGGTTTTCTGTAAGCCAGGGTGGAAGTCAAGGCCTCCGTCCCAATTTGAAAGAGATCTCAGAGCCCCTAAACTCCTCACCAGTGTTTCCCTTTGGCGGCGACAGAGACCTGGGATTGCCATTTCGAGGAAGACTGCGTCGACCTAATGTAGGGTGATCAGGGAAAAAGACGGAGAAGATTCGACCGGTCCAACCAGTGCCAAACCCAGGGATAGGCCGGCCTGGGCTGATCCAATCTGTTGAGCCACGTCCCACCTAATGGCCAGTGTGAAACCAACTAAAGACTGCCATATCAGGCAGTGGGACCCGCCGCTCAAGGTAATTCCTGTTAAATCCTAAAAAATATACCAGATCTTAGAAAATGCACTATAAATAGCTCTTATATCCTATAAATCCCCTAAAAATACTCCTAGACTCAGAAAAATGTCCTCTACATTATTGGACCCTTAGATCAGACCTTTGATGAACAAATAATGATGATATTTAATGTAGATGATAATGCTTCTTTTTGAGATCATATTATTGGTATAATTAGCATATCATGGAAATTAACTATGATAAAAATAAGTTTGAACCCTGATATCATCTAGAAACTAAATGTGGACTCCTATGATGATATTATTGATAAATTTTAGGCCTTTTCTCATTATTGCCTAATTACATGTTTGATCCTCATATTAATTCTAGAAAATAGGGAAAGTATCAGAAAATTATGAAATTCGTATCAGACCTTAATAATGACATATAGATCAGAATAAAAATACTAGACACCATCCTAACATCATATTGACCTAGGTTTGACCAAAACCCTATTTTAGACCTAAATATCATTAATAATGGTAAACATTGTATTAATGATGATTAATTTGTTATTAATCAGGTGGTGACCAGATTATCTAGACGATCATAGATGTGATAAGAACCTCTAAACTTAGGTATGTGGATATAATTATATGACTAGATTTGCTGGATGTTAAATATATGTACTTGCTTATTTGTACTTGAAATACATTGTTGGATGTAGATCTATATGTATTGTCATTTCCGCCTTGAACAATAAGAACATTAAAGAGAGAAAATGGAATGTAGTTACTGATGATTCATTAATCTCCCTATTAGAGAGGGAAAGTATTAATGTTGACTAGCACCTCCCTAATGGTACAAGGTACGCAGGGAGATCCCTAATGGTATAAGGTACGTGGGGATATGGCCCAATAATATATGTTTGTGCTAAGTCCACCATAGTAATACATGTCCATTTAAATATGATTAATAACTTGGGTTTACCTGATTTTCTGCCATTAAATAATGTTTCTTTCTCTCTTTCTTCTTTTTCAAGTATTTTAATATGTCAGCATAGTATAGCTCTTTAATTCCACGTACCAACTTTTGTTGATGTTTTTGTTTCTCGTATTTTCTTGGTCCAGAGCTAGAATGGGATAAAAGAATAGGATGTGAGCAAGTTGTATAGGTTGTACCTATTGTCTAAGATCCTAGTTAGCATACATGTTCATAGACTTGTAAATCTTCTTTTAATATATAAATGTAATTCACTTTGTAATATACATGTTGAGATTTTTTATGGTGTATGTTATGGTTGTATGTTCATGTATGCGTATTATGCTTCCGCATCGCTCTCTGATATAATTGCTAACATTTTCAGATTTTGTCTTCTCATCTCCATGAAGTTTTGAGAAGGTGAAAATCCAGGGACGTTATAGGTGTCCAGCGGCAGATCCCACTGGTGTTAGGATACGTCAGCGATTGACCTGCCCGTACTTATTTCCAGGCTGCCCGCATCCGTAAGTGTTTGCCGGCCACTCCCAACAGCTTTGTCGAACAAAGCCTATATACAATTTGAAAGGTTACAGGATGGTACCAGCAAGCTTATTACAGTATTAATAGCCGCACGGTGCTGCAGTCAATAGTTATCTAGATGGCCTCTTATGGTCCTGTTTGGATGCTGCAATTCGTGGTGGTATTGTAATCTAGTATGGTATTTTAAGTACCACAATTGCAATATTGTCGTTTGGAAACACTAGGAAGTATTTACAGAATTCCGGTATTCAGGCCTGCGGGATTTGTCCCGTTCAATCACGGTGCTCTTACGGTATGTTTGGTTCATAGGATTCCGAGTAGGATGGGACTTGAATTCTGCTACTATTCCTAATCCTATGTTTGTTTGCACAAAAACAACAGAAGAATAGTACTCCGACGGTAAAGATAGTTCTAACGGAAATGGATTCAAAGTTCGCCCCCCCTAGTACTGCTGGCGTGGTATACACACCTCATGCCCAATCGCTCTCCCGACGGCTGGCCCTAGCTTTGGTTCCCCGCTTGCTACAACATCTGATTTTCTTGCCCTAGCTTCACCTTGCCTCAGCCCACCCCTCCTTGTCAGTGGTGGGTGACGCTCATTCCCCTCCATTTAACGCTGCCGAGCTTAACCCTTCTATGTTTATCTTCTTCTACGACTCCGTCCATTTGTATGAAGCTTCTCTCAAGGTCAACTCCAGGTCAGTTTCATTCTATTCACGACGGGATGCTTCCACGGTTGTCAAGGCTAAATCGATCGGAATAGTGTCGTTGATCACTACAAATATTATACTAAGGAAGCGTGCATTCAGATGCTCATCATCTAGGTATGGTGTAATGGTAAATTTTTTCTTTTTTACGGTACTCCAATTCGTTAAGTTTCAATTAATGACGGTATACGGTATTACACCTAGGCCCAATTTGGCACTTGCATTGTAAATCCCAGCAATCTAGTAGTAGGCGTCATTATTTTTGTGGTGGAATGACGAATGAGACGTACACGGCTTGTGGACATCACAATGAATCTGCTGAGAAAAAGATGAAACAGGGCAAGAGATCGGACAGGACATGGACTTTGTCAATACCCCTCATTTCAGCGTGCCTGAAGAAGGCCTCCATTATCATAATGTTGATTACAGAACGATAGTTACGAGTCCCACTTATAACGTGATGGGCCTTCGATAACTATGTAAATTACCAGGATTTAAGAAATCTGCGGCCAAATTAGGCCTAAGTAACTTTTTAACATTGTTTCATCCGCCACAATGATGCAAATTTGGTCTAGAGAAAGTTTCAATATTACGGCTCTTTGCAAAGCTATGCGTTATCTAAATCAAAATTCATAAGGTAACTTTTTGTTAGAAAAAAGTCATCAATTTACATATCAAAGAGTATTAAACAATGATAGATGGCTTGTACACAACAAGTTGGGCGTAAGCTTTTAATTTGACGTTGTTAAATGATTTGTGGTTATTCACATCCAAATTTAATTGTGCCAGATAAAGCTGGGATTATTCATGGTAAAGAAGTATATCAAGAAGGATACAGAGTGTCAATAAAACGTGTGAACTAACAACGAAAGCAATGATTGAAATCCTTTCCAATTGTACATCCAAACGTAGGATGGAAAACTTAAGCTCCTATCCCTTATGTGTACCATCCTAGCTATTTTAATGATGTATCCCATCATAATCCTTTCCTTTAAACCAAACATGCACTTAAAGTACGCCATATTCAGCGTGATTTTGGAATGCCGAAGGCCATATACGCGAGGGTTTAGGCCCTAACCTCCCCGATACCCGCGACAACTATCACCACCTGCCTCATCTGATCCATCTCCCCCTACCATATCCTCCTTCTTCACCTCTCTTCCTTCACCCACCGTCTTTCTTCCTTCTTCATCGGTCTTTGGGGTGTTCGTGCTCGCTGTGATTCGGGATCCCAATGATGACGGCACTTGGTGGCTCGCTGGTGATCTGTGCTGCTCCTTGACCGAGGTCAACTTCCCATTGAGCAAGTATTTTCTGTCCTGCTCCTCACCTTCTTAGCCTACGTCAACACAGAATCATCAAGGGCATGTTGGACCTGCTGACCAAGCTCGGAGGGGGCTCACCTATTTTACCAATGAACAACTTGATCAATCACTCTGTATGTTTCGATTCGACAACTGGATCACTCCAGCTAAAAATGCCCTGAAGAGGGTCGTCAAAGGCAGTGGAGGATGGGCTATGATTTACTGGTTCTGATGGTCGGGGTGGTTGGGATGGGTGTATTGGCGACATATTTTCATAATTGCTTTTATCCAAACGAAGTAATGAAAAACTGCTACTTTGTTAATCGGGTAGTTGGAATTCTGTAATTCATTAACTACTGTAGTAGTTAAAAAGGGCTCACCCAAATGACCATCTGGTAGGCAACTCTCTAATCTTCTAAGTCCTAGCGGCTACATTTTTGCGGCGCCTAGAGTAAAGTCTGCAAGACACCTCCCTTGAGAGTCACAGCCCGAGTCCTAGCATAGAATAGGAACAACTTTTGTGTTTCCCACCGTGTTGCTGCTAATGGAACCTTCTTCTAAGGCCACCGTTGTTTCCGCTTTCTGATTGATCACTCATTTCCACTAAATCTTTAAATTTTGCATCTAACTGTCGATTTCATAGATTTTCTGTAGCAAGTTCTTTTTTTGTCTTACGATTCTATGGCTTTTGTGTGTGGCGTTGTTGTTTATCAATACATATGTTAGGATTTTTTAGTGTTGTGCCTGAACAGGTCTCTGTAGTGGTAAATTCTATATATCTAATTATTATATGTTTACTTTTACACGTGCATCATGTAAGATGTGTTCTTATTATCTTATTCGCAATTAGTGTGATATCTCTGTTAGAGTTCATGGATTGAACTTTATGATGTCTAAAATAAGGCCTATTTCTATGTGTGCTTAGTATGTTAAAAGTTATATTTTGGTTGTCGATATCATATATGTGATGAATTTGTTGTATTTTAATTGTCACTTCTATTCTTATTGAATAGTTAGTACTCGATGCATACTTGAGTATGTATAGTCTCATCATTTAGCCCTCGCGGGGAAAGCATTATGAATATGAATGAGAGGGAGAAAAAGAAGGTGTCAAAAAGGAGACAGGGACTGCAATTTCCGGGTCTTCGAATCTGGCATAATCTTCATGAACCCCATTCAATGTTGACCAAGAATTTTAGTTTTTGATTCAACATTTAGATAATTGGAATTTCCATCTTCTATGCATCAAAGAAATCTCAGTGTAATGAGAATATGAATTTATGTCCTTCATTTGATGAAATGTGCATTGTGGCTATGAAGGTGCTTGAGGTTTAATAGATCTATTTATTTTACTATTGTGAGCTACTTAAATTAACAAAATCTTAGTTAGCCAAACGGTGTAATTATGAATGCAACAGTTGAAATCCCTTACTCAACTACAATACCACCCCCAAATGCAGTACCCAAACGCAACCTATGTAAACTAGTCATCTCCCGTGTGAGTACGGGATTTAGAATAATGTTGTGTTAGGTCAAAATTTTGAACTATTAAAATAGGTGAGATGTATATACATACATTGAAAATTGGAAAAAGTTGGATATAGTATAGAGAAGATAGTTCTTCTTTCGTTTTGACAACCAACATTAAAAAATAAGAGTTTACAGAAACTTTTTGTTACAACAAAACAACAAAAGATTAGCAACTCATTGTTCATAAATGATCTCTACGTTCTCTTTCAAGTAAGTTGCTTTGTTTTCCTTAAATCTTCATGCTGAGCACCTTGATATCTTTTTGTATAAGACTTATCAAGAGACTACTAAATTAAAATGAAATGAAAGACAATTTGGAATAAACATAAGACTACTGAATTAAAAATCCTCAAGTCGCAAGCACCATACATCCAATTACATAAAGTTACATCTTCGATGAAGAGCATATAAGAACATAAGAGTAATGGACGCTAAAATGTGAATATTTAACTGAATCAGAAAATTGTAAACATCTACTACAACCTTGGAGTAGTGCTCTCATGTATACTTTGACATATACACAAGCTCCTAGAATGTTGGCGGAGAATATATGTAGTTGTCTCTCAGACCTTCTAAAACAGCTTTGCTTGATAGTTGATACATTCATTTAGCAATTTGAGTAAAAATATGGAGTCAGTAGAGATGGCCTTTTGTATAATAGAATGGTTGGGGATTTGGATTTGCGGATCGACCCAACTTACTAAGAAAAACAGATTCAATGGTTCATGACAGGATCTAATTAATCTATTATAGGCAACATCCAATAATACTTTTGCAATTTGGTTCCAAATTTACTTAACCAATGGAAATTGAACTCTAGCTACATTAAAAAAATGTTTTAACACTATCAATATATGATTAATGCACAAACACAACATATATAGACTGAATCTTAAATGTTAGACTCACAAATGTAGCATATCCATAGCGCTTTAGCGGCATGACTTGCACCTAATGGCCCCAAAACATTTCTGAAAAGACCGAGATTTCTTTGATGCATTAAAGATGGAACTTCCAATTATCTAAATGTTGAATCGAAAACTAAAATTCTTAGTCAGCATTGAATGGGGTTCATGAAGATTATGCCAGATACATACTCAAGTATGCATCGAGTACTAACTATTCAATAAGAATAGAAGTGACAATTAAAATACAAGAAATTCATCACATATATGATACTGACAACCAAAATATAACTTTTAACAGACTAAGCACACATAGAAATAGGCCTTATTTTAGACGTCATAAAGTTCAATCCATGAACTCTAATAGAGATATCATGCTAATTGCGAATAAGATAATAAGAACGCATCTTACATGATGCACGTGTAAAAGTAAACATATAATAATTAGATCTATAGAATTTACCACTACAGAGACCTGTTCGGGCACAACACTAAAAAATCCTAACATATGTATTGATAAACAACAACGCCACACACAAAAGCCATAGAATCGCAAGACAAAAAAAGAAATTGCTACAGAAAATCTATGAAATCGACAGTTAGATGCAAAATTTAAAGATTTAGTGGAAATGAGTGATCAATCAGAAATAGCGGAAACAACGGTGGCCTTGGAAGAAGGTTCCATTGGCAGCAACACGGTGGGCAGCACAAAAGTTATTCCTATTCTATGCTAGGACTCGGGCTATGACTCTCATGGGAGGTGTCTTGCAGACTTTACTCTAGGCGCCACAAAAATGTAGCCGCTAGGACCTAGAGGGCGAGTTGACTGAAAACGATCATGAGAAGATTAGAGAGTTGCCTACCAGATGGCCGTTTGGGTGAGCCCTTTTTAACTACTACAGTAGTTATGGAATTACGGGATTCCAACTGCCCGATTAATAAAGTAGTAGTTTTTCATTACTTCATTTGGATAAAAGCAATTATGAAAATACATCGCCAATACACCCATCCCAACCACCCCGGCCGTTAGAACCAGCTAAGCATAGCCCATCCTCCACTGCCTTTGACGACCCTCTTCAGGGCATTTTCGGCTGGAGCGATCTAGTTGTCGACTCAAAACTGACGGAGTGATTGAGCAAGTTGGTCATTGGTAAAGGAGGCGAGCCCCCTCCAAGCTTGGTCAGTGGGTCCAACATGCTCTTGATGATTCTGTGTTGACGTAGGCTAAGAAGGTGAGGAGCAAGGCAGAAAATACCTATTCAACGGGAAGTTGACCTCAGTCCAGGAGCAACGCAGATCACCGACGAGCCACCAAGTGCCATCATCACTGGGATCCCGAATCGCAGCGAGCACGAACACCCCAAAGACCGACGGAGAAGGAAGAAGGACGGTGGGTGAAGGAAGAGAGGTGAAGAAGGAGAAGATGGTAGGGGGAGATGGATTAGATGAGGCAGGCGGTGATAGGTGTCGCGGGTATCGGGGAGGTTAGGGCCTAAACCCTCACGTTTGTGGCCTTCGACATTCCAAACTCACGCTGAATATGGCGTACTTTAAGTGCATGTTTGGTTTAAAGGAAATGATTATGATGGGATACATTATTAAAATAGCTAGGATGGTACATGTAAGGGATAGGAGCTTAAGTTTTCCATCCTACGTTTGGATGTACAATTGGAAAGGATTTCTATCCTTGCTTTCGTTGTTAGTTCACACGTGTTATTGGCACTCCGTCTCCTTCTTGATATACTTATTTACCATGAATAATCCCAGCTTTATCTGACGCAATTAAATCTGGATGTGAATCACCACAAATCATTTAACAATGTCAAATTAAAAGCTTACGCCCAACTTGTTGTGTACAAGCCATCTATCATTGTTTAATACTCGTTGATATGTAAATTGATGACTTTTTTCTAGCAAAAAGTTACCTAATGAATTTTGATTTAGATAACGCATAGCTTTGCAAAGAGACGTAATATTGAAACTTTTTCTAGACCAAATTTGCATCATTATGGCGGATGCAGCAATGTTAAAAAGTTTCTTAGGCCTAATTTGGCCACAAATTTCTTAAATCCTGGTAATTTACATAGTTATTGAAGGCCCATCACGTTATAAGTGGGACTCGTAACTACCGTTCCGTAATCAACGTTATGATAAAGGCAGCCTTCTTCAGGCACACCGAAATGAGGGGTATTGACAAAGTCCGTCTCCTGTCCGATCTCTTGCCCTGTTTCATCTTTTTTCTCAGCAGATTCACTGTGATCTCCACAGGCTGTGTACGTCTCATCCATCATTCCCCCACAAATATAATGACGCCTACTACCATATTACCGGGATTTACAATGCAAGCGGCCAAACTGGGCCTAGGTGTAATACCGTATACTGTCATTAATTGAAACTTAACGAATTGGAGTACTGTAAAAAAGTGAAAATTTACCACTACACCATACCTGGATGATGAGCATCTGAATGCACACTTCGTTAGTATAATATTTGTAGTGATCAATGACACTATTCCGATCGATTTAGCCTTGACAACCGTGGAAGCATCCCGTCGTGAATAGGATGAAACTGACTTGGAGTTGACCTTTAGAGAAGCTTCATAAAAATGGACGAAGTCATAGAAGATGATAAACAGAGAAGGGTTAAGCTCGACAGCGTGAAACGGAGGGGAATGAGCGTCACCCACCACTGATAAGGAGGGGCGGGCCGAGCCAAGGTGAAGCTAGGGCAAGAAAATCAGATGTTGTAGCAAGCGGAGAACCAAAGCTAGGGCCAGCCGTCGGGAGAGCGATTGGGCCTGAGGTGTGTATACAACGCCAGTAGTACTAGGGGGGAGGGCCGAACTTTGAATCTGTTTCCGTCAGGACTCTTTTTACCGTCAGAGTACTATCCTTCTGTTGTTTTTGTGCAAACAAACGTAGGATTAGGAATAGTAGCAAAATTCAAGTCCCATCCTACTCGGAATCCTATGAACCAAACATACCGTAAGAGTTCCGTGATTGAACGAGACAAATCCCGTAGGCCTGACTACCAGAATTCTGTAAATACTTCCTATGTTTTCAAACGACTACATTGCAATTGTGGTACTTAAAATACCATACTAGATTACAATACCACCACGAATTGCAGCATCCAAATGGGACCTTAAGGGGCCATCTAGATAACTACTGACTGCAGCACAGTGCAGCTATTAATACTGTAAATAGCTTTCTGGTACCAGCCCACAACCTTTCAAATTGTATATAGGTTTTGTTCGACAAAGCTGTTGGGAGTGGCCGGCAGAGACTTACGGACGCGGACAACCTGGAAATAAGTACAGGCAGGTCAATCGCTGATGTATCCTAACACCAGTGGGATCTGCTGCTAGACACCATTCCGTAAATGCTGATTACTATGTGACTCTAGCGGCTAAGAGTGATCAAATCAACCACGTCAAAATGACGCAGTGGGAAGCGATGAACTCAGCCACTTTACTGAACGGGCAAATAACCAGAGCGGAGGCGTTTATTGTGAATTCCGCCAGACATGGCAGGATTCTAAATGCAACAAATGTGTGTATGTAACTACCAGATTAAAAGCCGTGTGGTTTCTATTCGACATAGATGCCTGTTTATATATAAATTACCGGCATTCTCAATGCTCTACCCCGAACGGCCCCTAAGGTTGCTGATGTCACCCAACGTTGAGGATCTTCTGGCCCACCTATGCACCTATGAAGTAATTTGAGTTGTGCTCCTCCTGCTTCCGTAACTTTGGCCACAGAACCCTAACACTGACCAACGCAAAAGGCACATTTGCTTACAAAATATTGAATTATCAAAATTCCGCACAAAGTTTATGTTTGGTTTTCTGGATTTGTTAAAATATATGATTTAATTTTTTTTGGTTCCACAGGCCAGCCACAGTTGAATTTTGGCATCTGGGAGAATTTTGATGGAACCAAAATGTGGGATTACTATTATGTTTAGAAATACCGGAATCATGTAAACCAAACATAAACTTTCTGCAAATGGATGCCAAAATATAATCCAATACGGCAAAATCCAGGAAACCAAACATGCCCAAAGTCGGCGAAGCGATTTCGAAAGATCTCTTCTGCAATAAAATTGTGTTATAATTATAGTTAACTCCTCTGGTTATTTTCTCAGATCAAAGGACCATTATGTGATTTCAAAAAATTGTGTGAAAAATTACAGAAGTAATCCAAAACGGGCATTCTTATATAGTATAGATATGGAAATCATTAAAAATTTTATTAATTTTTAATGTGCAATATAAATAAATAAAGATGACAAAGACATAAAGAATTATATCTATCAAAAACCATAATATTCTTAAATCATAATAACCTTAACAAGTGATTATAATACAACTTCAGAAAAATATTTTTATTATGGTACATTTATAATCTTAATAAAAATATTATGATTAAAACCACATCACATTATTTTTATTTCACTTTGTGTGTACAAAGTATTGTAATAATATATGTATTTCATGTGCTTGTAAATATATGGTTTTGTTCATCACTGTTTAACACAATGTAGAATATTAATTTTTACATTAATTTTGTAGGGAATTTTTACTATATTATCTTGTATGGTTATCGTTAATTATCATTTTCACATCATACTGGTTAAGCGTGAAGAATAATAATATGTTAGGTAAATCACATTATTTTCATATAGCGCGGTCTGTTTCTTTTTTATGATGTTTGTATTTTTTATTTTGTAAATTGTACTGATAGTGGTGGTTATAGTGTAAAATAGTTTACATAGTGTGATCATAGTGTATAATATTTTTTCATATTATTTTGTGGTTTGAGCAATGATATATATCCACACCACTAATATTTCTAGTCATAAATGTCTTACATGTGTCATGATGAATGAAGAATATAATTATATAAGAAATGTTCTCAGAACTCTCTTTTTGTTCTTTTTAAAAGGGAACTCAAAATTGTGTTTTGTACATAAATTTGTAACTCATCGGAAGTCATGGAACTCAAGTTTCAAATTTTACTTTTAACTAATCATGAAAAACTACTTAAGGAACTCCAGTTCATAAGTTTTCAAAAATAATTACGACAAACCAATCAGAGCCTCAGCAAGTATGGATATGGGTATGTGCCTATTTTTTCAAAAGTTATACATGTATCATATTTGTATTCGCATAATCGCAAGGTATATTGAAGATAAGTGGGTATACATATAGTTGTGGATAAACTTTCCACAATAACACATTAAAAACTTAAAGATACAATAAATTACCACATTAATTGTGATATTAGTATTGTTATGGCGTCAAATACATTCTTTGTTGTGCAAATATAATATTTGATGATTAAATAATATGTTAACTTAAAATGGACAACTAAGACTAGTACGTTGATACAACTAAATCAAAATAAATAAATAAATAAATGATTATTGTTGTCTTTGTTAGTGAATATTACATAGTTTGACTATTCTGTTAATATATATTAGACACTCAACATTGACCTTGAAAATTATGTTGACTTGATAAGATTGGAAGAAAAAGTGTTGCCAACAATGTGTAACATATCTCTAAACCTATAATGAAGAAACATCATTTAAGACAGTGAGGAAAGATCATAAAAATGAGAATATGAATTTATGTCCTTCATTTGATGAAATGTGCATTGTGGCTATGAAGGTGCTTGAGGTTTAATAGATCTATTTATTTTACTATTGTGAGCTACTTAAATTAACCAAATCTGAGCATTATAATATGGACCACTACATCCTAATATAAATGTTTACTAATTTAAGGTACTTATATTTGCCATATGTGAGATCTACATATGCACCATTACATGCTAATATAATTTATTTATATAAAAAATATAATAATTAGATATATGGGTATATAGGGTACGAATACATACATCACCATAATCATACCCAGTGAGAGGCGGTACGTGGGTATAAGGATAACCAGTTACATAGTTATAAAAAATTGGATATAGAGGGTATGGGTTTCGGGGTATGCGGGAATACCCATGTCCATGTACAGCCCCATTGGACGGGGGTGAGCTGTACTGTTGAGAAGATATTCAACTAGAATATATTGGTCTTTATTGTCCAGTAGTAAAAGAAAATTGTGTATCTCTTTTAAACACTCAGAGCCAAACATCCTTATTAATGACATTTTTTAAATGAGCAAATTTTGTTAGTTTCCATGATGTGTCAGTCGTCACTCAACATTACAGATACATCCTTCTTTCTATCACCCTGTAGAGCTAACAGAAGACATGTGCTAATCATGTGCATTGTAATTGAATTTGTCTAATATATGACTATAAAATGCAATTTATTTAAATTTCAAAATTTATTGAATATTGTGTTTGTTTATATATCTTATCTTTAGTGACAATAGAAGAAAAATACATTGTAAAAGGTTATCCTAATTTAAAAAAATGGAACTGATCTAATTTCAAATTTGAGCAATCAACTTCCAAAAAATTTCAATCATGCTGATAAACTCATTCTCGTTCGGCAAAAGGTTAACAACAAAATCACTTTTTCTTCTCAAATTTATTAATACTACAATAATTTATATATAATATTTACATCTATATGTGTATAAAATATAAATTATTTAATATTTGTCTTTTATAATGCATCATGTACTCATATATTTGTGTTCTTATCATTAGTGACACAATCAAACAAAAGCACGTTCTATAAGAAATAGTTGCCTAAAATTCATAACGACTCAATTTCAGTTTGGGCAATCATTATTGAAACCATTTGATTCATGTTAATGATCTCATTGTCGATTGACAAAAGGATATATCCAAAGTGGATGTTTTCTCATATTTATAAATAGTATAATAATTTACTTACAAACTGATATAAGAAAATAGAACCAAAAAAACATGGGATACTCCCTTTATCTCTTAGTTATGTGATTACCAAAATTATGCATATCCATATTCTCTATTATATGTTCATTGACTGCAAAGAAAATTAGTATAAGAATCAACAAAAAAATTATAAAAAATGTGATAAAATAAAACTAAATAGATTGAAGAATATGTTGGGGAATATTTTAATTTGAAGGGTTCGCGTTCAGTAGCATACTAATTTAATTAAAACCGCTAGAAGATATAAATTTGATTAAAGCCCAAATGACGATTCTATGCCATTTTTAAAATTATCTCTGGTCTCCTTTTGTGGATGTACATATTCAGTGTTAAGAAAAATAACACAACCAAAAGCAAGAAAGCAAGTATGCAACATGAAGTTTACTACGGTAAAAAGAAAGAAAACAAAGTAATTAGATGAACATACAATCTACCCTGAAAATTTATTTTTTTAAACTTCATAATCAATACTCACAATGATTTACATTCAACTCATTAAAAGAGGCAACTTGATTAATACCAGCTAACTCTCTTCAACGTGTAATGGTGTCCGTACCTAATTATGTTTGCTCACCATTTATGGCATGTTCATGTTGCTAACAAATATATAATTACTACCCACCATAATCTGAATAGAACTCCCTTAAACACTACTACAAAAATGACGGATAACGTCACATACAAAACCGACGCCAAATGATACGATGTCAGCTTAAAATGATAACTAACACCTATATGTGAAGGTCGGCCAATTTACAAAAGACACGGGTATCACTTTTTCTATAACATCGGTTGTTTGACAAAAAATGACGTCCATAATCACCCACGAAATACAAATTTTCAGGAAAAAAATATTTTCCTCCAAAAATTTTCAAATCAGCGTTGGTTGTTTTGTAAAGAACTGATGATGAAAGATCCTTCGTGAGAAAAAAATCATCCTCTTATTTGTCATCAATTCGAGTACACGAACCAACGAGGATGTATTCACGCGCTGTCCCCATGAAAAAGTTTTCACATATTAGGTGTCAGTTATAGGTTTCCAACCAACAACTATGGTTGTAACTCAAGAAGAATTTTTTTTGCATATTTGAATAGACATCGGTTGTTATATGTTGAAATCGACAACTAAAACGAACTTAGGTGTCCGTTTCTAAAACAACCGATGACTATGGAAAACTTAATCGCACCCATGTGAAACAGACTCTTCTTCATTCTCTATTTCATCACAATCTCACTAGGTCTGGCGATTATGACGATTCCAGTGACTCCATCCACCGTTGCCGTCACAGTTGGTCCTCCACCTCCACCGTCCCTATTGGTCCACTGCCATCCCTACTTCTAGCTTCTCCTCCAGCTGTCATCCTTGTTGCTAGTTGGTCCTCCGCTGCCTTCCCTACTGCTAGTTGCTCCTCCAGTAGCTGTCCCTGCTGCTAGCTGCTCCTTCGCCACTGTCCATGTTGCTAGCTGCTCCTCCAACCACCATCGTCGTTGATAGCTACTCCTCTGGCCACCATCACTTAGTCGTCGTCACTTCTAGTTGCTCCTCCATCCGGAGCCGCTGCCGCCTCTACCTTCTTCCCTCCGACAAGGTTGGTCCTTCTCTACTTTTTTTTCATTGATTATATTATTTTGATAAAAATGCATGTAATGTATTTGATTAGAGTTGGAATTATGTATAAATTCTAATATGTTTTTGTCCTAAATCTAACTATATTGTGATGATTGTATGAAAATGCATATATGTAACTATGTATTTTATTGGAATTGAAAATTATTTGTAAACCATAATATATTGTGTTGAATTGTAATGAAAATGTGATGAATTGTAATGAGATTGTGATGAATTTTAAACCCTAAAATTATATTGTGATGAATTGTAATGAGATTGTGATGAATTGTAAACTAAATGCATATATGAGATATCTGATTAGAAGATTCTAAACGTAAATTTCTAAATTGTGTTGTTAACCTAGAAACCTGTCTGAGATCTACTCATTAGGAGTAAATATTAGATAGTCCCCGATTTGGGACTATTCTTGAACACTTAATCTCACTTAGGATGTAAGTGTATAATATGTATTGGGTTTTCAAGAAAATTTCGACAACAATTCCCTATTTATTCTCTAAGTACATATGTACTTGGAGAACAGCGGGGAAATGCTGCTGAAATTTTCTTTAAAACCCAATACACATTATACACTTACGAGTGAGATTAGGTGTTCAAGAATGGGATAGGTGGTACACATTTATTATATATAAGACATTAAACCCTAATCTTTTAACCCTAGACCCTAACATATACTTATTTTCTCTTTGATCATAGAATGGATAGATCATGGATGTCCATTACAAATTGTTGTACACCAAAGTTTATTTCTGGTCTTGATCAGCTTATTAGATTTGCCGAGGAATATAGGAAACAACTTGGAGTTAGGTTCTACTATCCAATGTAGGCATTGCGGTAACAACTTGAAAGTCAGTACTGATGACGATATCAAAAATCATGTCATGTGCAACAAGATTGTACAAGGCTATATAGAATGGCATTGGCATGGAGAGATTTCAAACATGAAATTAGTGGATATCGATAGCAGTGCTTGTGTGGAAGAAGCAATTGCTTCGATGACGTAGATGTGAACGAACCAGTTCTAGAAGATATCATTGATGCAATGTTGGATAGTTGTGGGGTTGAGCACACCGATCCACCTCCCATATTTAGAAACATTATGCATGATGCTGAGAGACCATTATACACAGGTTGTACTAAGTTTATGAAGATTAGCGATGTGTTGAGATTGTATAAGTTGAAAGCTAATAACAGAAGGAGCGACAAAAGCTTCACATCATTGTTGTCTTTGTTGAAAGAAATTCTTCATGAAGGAAACAAGATGCCAATCTCAACATACGAGTTAAAGAAATTGTTGTGCTCAATGGGAATGGAGGCCAAGAAGATACACACATGCCCAAATAATTGTTTATTATTTCAAAAGGACTATGTGGATTTGAAAGATTGTCCAAAATGTGGTGCGTCAAGGTATAAAATGACAACTTCGGGAGAGTCTAAAACTGGTTCTCCTGCCAAGGTGATGTAGTATCTACCTATAATATCACAGTTTCAGCGCTTGTTTTCCACTCCGATAGATGTGAAGAATATGAGTTGGCATGAAGATGTTAAGAAAAATAATGATGGGATCCTACGACATGTGTCTGATTCCCCACAGTGGAAGAAGATTGATTTATTGTACCCTAAATTTGGTGAAGAAGTCAGGAATCTAAGACTTGGGCTTTGTACAGATGAGATGAATCCATACGGGACATTGAGCAGCCAACATGGAACTTGGCCAGTTATGCTTATTATATACAATCTTCCTCCCTGGTTGTGTATAAAAAATAAGTATGTTATGTTGTCGTTGTTGATATCGAACCCTAAACAACCTGGAAATGATATCGACATTTATATTGAACTTCTGATTGATGACTTAAAGAAACTCTGGGGTGAAGGTGTGATGACCTATGATGCATCACAAAGAGAGACATTTCGTTTGCACACTATGTTGTTTTGCACTGTTAATGACTTTCCAGCATATGGGAAATTGTCTGGATATAGTGTCAAAGGATCTAAAGCATGTATTATATGTGAAGATAACACTGATTTAATATGGCTAAAACATGGAGGAAAGATTGTATATCTTGGTCATCGAAGCTTTCTTCCAAAACTCCATCTGTATCGTAGGTTGCGCAAAGCGTTCAATGGACGAAATGAGGAATGGAGTGCACCTAAACCTATACTAGGGAAGGTTGTTTATGAAAGAGTAAAAGACTTTGTCAATGAATTTGGTAAGAGATCACAATGTACCATGGCCACACGGAGTGACAGTTCTTTATACAAGAAGAAGTCAATATTTTGGGTTCTTCCTTATTGGAGTTCTTTGACATTCAGAAATTGTGTCAATGTCATGCACATTGAGAAAAATATATGTGATATCATCATTGGTACTCTGTTGAATATACCAGGTAAGATTAAAGATGGGATAAAATCCAGATTGGACCTATGTGAAATGGGAATAAGGTTAAAATTAACAGAATTAGGTAGTAGCGGTCAGAGAACATACTTACCTCCTGCTTGTTATACGTTATCTATAAAGGAGAAGAAAGCTTTTTGCAATTGCTTGGTAAATGTTAAGGTGTCATAGGGTTACTCCTCCAACATCCGTAGATCGGTATCAATGAATGATTTGAAGTTGATAGGTCTTAAATCTCATGATTGTCACACTCTAATGCAACAAATATTGCATGTGGCAATTCGATCTATACTGCCGAAGCATGTAAGGTTTGCAATAACCAAACTTTGTTTCTTATTCAAAAGTATGTGCAACAAAGTTATTGATGCTGAGACTCTACATAAGTTGCAAAGAGAAGTGGTTGTTGCCCTATGTCAGATTGAGATGTATTTTCCTCCTTTGTTCTTTGATATCATGGTACATCTTGTTGTCCACTTGACTAGGGGAGTGAAAATGTTGGGACCAGTTTTCTTACATTGGATGTATCCTTTTGAACGATACATGAGTGTTTTTAACGGTGATGTTTGAAACCTTTATCAGCCTGAAGGGAGTATTATTGAGGGTTATGTGGCGAGAGAGGTTATGGATTTTTGCAATGACTTTTTGAGTGATAATGACTCTCCTGTTAATGACAAGAATATTGATGAGTATTCTGGCAAAGGAATTTTAGGATCAGGGATGACAGTAATCAATTGTGAGCTGTTGGAACAAGCTCACTTGTATATTTTACACAACATCAATGAAGTGAGTGTTTATATCGAATAACATACCAATTTCATCAAGAGACAATATCCTCGAGCCAATTCAATGTGGCTTGCTAGAGAGCATAACAAGACATTTATTAAGTGGTTTGAAGATAAAGTCTTACATCAACTATCTCAAACACCAAAATAATTTGCTGAAAATATCAAATGCCCCGCCTTTAAACCAAAATTGAATGTTATGTCTTATGAAGGGTTTGACATAAATGGGTTCTCATATTACACAAAGTGTCAACATGATAAGAGTGTCGTCCAAAACTGTGGGGTCACCCTTCAAGTGTCTTCATTGTTTTTTGCAAGTGCAAAGGATAAGAGTTCACATGAAGCTAAAATGTCATATTACGGTGTCATTGAAGACATATGGGAGTTTGACTACGTAGATTTTAGAATTCCACTCTTTAAATGTAATTGTGTTGATAGCACCCAAGGAGTTATAGTAGATGAATTGGGTTTCACATTAGTGAACTTTGAAAAGATTGGCGAGAAGGGTGAACCATTCATATTGACATCACAGGAGAAATAAGTATTTTATAACGATGATCCTGCAAATGATAAATGGTCCGTTGTTCTTCATGGTAAAAAACAATTCACTGAAGATCCTATTGATGAAGAAGAGTACTATGATAAGTATGATGACTCTAGTCCATTCTCAATTGGATTTCCAACACCACCAAATATTGAAGCTAATGATGACTTGTATGTGCGCGGAGATCACACTGAAGGAATGTTAATTGATAAAAGATCGCAGTATTAGAGGCATGCATGTTTTTATTTTTTTATATGTTTTATTTTTCTGAATGTGTTGTTATCTTCTAGTTATGTTAAATGCTAAATGTTTGATTTTTTAATGACACTTTTAGATGGATGAGCATGATGATTACCGTGAGGGTGAGGATGAGGATATCAATGTGCCGCCTCACAATGTAAGTTTTATCTATATGTCCATTAATATTTCTGTCTATATGTCCATTAATATGTCCTACATTTCTATCTATATGTCCATCAATATGTCAAATTTTAGGTTGTTGATATAGCCCCTGAAGAACTTGGGGCACTTGATGAGCTAAAAAAATTGAAAAAGTGAGGGGCATCACTATGATGAACAAGTTACTACAACAAAGGGGCAATGGACCCAAACTGGTTGTGGATTTTGATCATGTAGGAAATCCATTTGGAGTGAACCACAACTTGTTTATTTCATATCTTGAGGTTCTTACTCGTAGCCATTGTAGTCCTAATGTAGAATCTTGGCATAAAGGCTATGCATGCATTCACCAAAGACTACAGGCTGAGTCTGCTACTACTCAGGAGACTATGGATTCCTCTACTATTACTCTCGTACCTTTGCCTCGCCATGTTGTGTGGATATCTGGGAGGCAAAATAAGAAAGGAGATATAACCAAGCTCGCAACTGCTGAGGTGGTTGCAAAAATGGTAAAATTCAACTTTTAGAGCAATAGATATTGATTATTGTTATGTTTACTTACCAATTGCTATTGATGGAAATTAATGGGAGCTTCACGAGCAGAGGAAGCAAGGCAACTTCATCCCTGAGGGCACAAGGGATGAATTGACTGTTGCTCTTGGTAACCTAGAGCATATTGGACGTGTTAGGGGTGCATGCTTTGGTGTGGGCATAAAAGTGTTCTTTGGACAATCACAATGCAAACATGTCACAAAAGCGGGATTTTCATAAGCTGAGGTAACATATTCATTTTTTAAAATGTTATTGTGAAAGGGAATTCAATAATCATAATCTAGTATTTCTTTTATCCATGTATAGGTAGATGTGTTAATTAATAGGAGAGTCGAGGAAGCACTTGATAAGAGACTCCATGAAGTAATTAGCAAGTGGCAAGCATCTCAGACTGCCACTCAGACAGTACATGTGCCATGCCTCTCTTCTCCTACTGTAGAGGTTGGGAGTAATCATATAGACCCACGCACATTCGCTGTAAGTATTTTTATGAAATAGTAGCTAGTCTTTTCAAGATGATATGTTTATGTATATATGTATATAACATTCTTTATGTAATGTGTAGGGGTTGAAGCCAAGCCATCTAAAAAGCAAAGAATTTATCGTCGCAGAGGCCGAGGCTTACCCACCCCTTCCAGGGGACACGTTTCATGGGACTCCAGTACCAGATGGTGCGGTTCGTGTGAGCCTGATACATGTACTCCCCAATTGGAGGGAACATCCATTATCATATGCCCACCCAAATTCTGAAATGCTTGGTGAAGCAGAAGGTAGAGTGATATTGTGGCCCAATACAAATGTTGTCTATATTGATATTGTATGGTAAATTTACATTATGTTAATTTATTAGTGTGTATATATGAGTCAATTGATCTAAAATTATATAAATGTCAAAAGGAAGAAACCTGCTACATCTCAGCATCTACCTCCACCTTCTGAAGTACCTAGTTCACTTCCAAGGGACCTATACACCTCATTAGGTCCTAATTGTAAGGGTATGGCAGTATGGATAGACGAACATAACCCAAACTGTCTTATAAAAGTTTATATTCCAGTAGATGTTGCAGGTAAATCATACGATAACAATCTATTTATACAAGATATTTTGGAGTTGTTTCATTATGATTGATTGAATACATCTATGATAGAGCTATGAATATGTTGAGATCTTGTTTATATATCCATATACCTTGTTTTATATATGGTGATATGGTTTCTTATATATTAATGCATACGTAATATATGTTTTGCAGCCACTTACACATGATATGTAAAGATTTTGCATTTCCCCATGTGGGATTTCTAATTCCATCTTTGATCAATCGTGTAGATAACGATCCTTCATCAGTTATCTCGTACTGCTCTATCGCTTTTAAATATTTTGATAAAAAAAGAAGACAGTGATAATAGCTCCATTCAATGTTGAGTAAGTTTACTTTGTTTATAATTTGAACTTTAGAAAATTACATTTTATTGTGGATTTTGAGTTATATATTTTTAACTATCTTATATCTAGTGGTAAGCATTGGGAGTTACTAGTTATTGTCCCCAAGATGTTCACTGTTTATTATCTAGATCTTGCGGGGAAGGAATTGGACACATTATATGGACACCCAATGAAAAGGCCATTATTCACGTGAGACATATTTCATATTTTTATATCTGTTAACATCTGTTATTACATTACTATTTAATTATGCAATTTAATGTGTTACATTAACATGTAGGGCTTTAAGAGAGTTCAAAAAAGCTGGAGGAAACATCTCCTAGAAAAACAAACAGTTACTAATTTGGGAGAATGTGAAAGTAATTTCCCGACTCCAATGTATATATTATTTATGTGAACTGTGCTTGTTTATATTTTTGAACATTTTGTATGTTTCAATTTATAGTGTGCTACACAAGACAACAGATGGGCATGTGCATACTATGTGATGTGATATATGGACCTAATTATCAAACATGCTACAATGCAAATTGATACCATACAACATGTATTATATATAGTCTCATTAGATAATATGAAATATATCAATCTTATTATATATACATCATTCTCTTTGCAAGTGTTTAAAACTGACTTCACTACAGGTGAAAATCTATTAGATGTGCATACTCCCTATACGATGGAAGAATTAGATGATGTAAGAGAACAATGGGCAAAAGCCTTACAAGTAGTGGGAATTTTTTATTATGATTGGAATAATGATGACGATAATGACGATGGTGATAATAATAAAGAATTATATTTATAAACTTTGTTCTCATAATTATTTTTGTATTTGATGACATGTGAAACTTTTATATATACATGTTTGAATGATTTTTTTTGAATTGTCATATGTGTGAATGTGGATCTGAATACATGAATGTTTCTATATGTGTTTGAATGTGAAAAGAGATGAAATGAATGGAACTACATGTTGCTAAATGTGTGTGAAAATGGAGGAAATTTAAAATAGAACTACTAGTTTCTACATGTGTGTGATGAAAAATAATATGAATTTAATGTGCTTATACATGTGTGTGAACCACATGATCATAAATTGTTGTCTATCCTTGTTAATTTTGCAGGTTTGTAGCCTGTTATTGGCTAAAATCAATAGATGTTGTAAACCTGCAGTTCAGAACTAAACTGCAGGTTATGCATCCTGCTGACCAGTCGGACAGCAAGCCTGCAAATTGACAAGAAAAAAAAATCAGAACATATGCGTCAGTTATTAGTATAAAACTGACAACAAAACCTTACTGCATCGGTTATTAGTATAAAATTGACAACAAAACCTTACTGTATCAGTTATTAGTATAACACTGACGTCTTTATCCCTTTCTGGGGGGTGATTTTTTTTATTCGGGATGGGGTATGGCGTCTGTTATTAGTATAAAATAGACGTCTTTAGCTGGAATATAGTGTCAGTTATATATAACAATCGACGCCTATGGTGCCCTTGCTGGTGTGTTTTATTGGTGGCGGGAAGGGTTATGGCATTGGTGATGAAACCGACGTTGAAGGTTTCACTTTCAGCGGCGCCCACTTGGGTGTCGCTTGGAAACCGACATCAAAAGGCTTATACAACCGACACTAAAGGACATTTTTGTACTAGTGAAAGAGAATAATTTGATCAATTACCAACTAACTCCTTCTTTTAATGTGTGAACTAAAATTACCTTTACTCATCTTCTCTAACTAATAAAATTTAACATATTACAAAATGACAAAACATGGTGTTAGAACTCAAACTGAACTGGTAAACTCTCAAACAGATTGCATAAGTACTTTGAATGCTACCACAAATACTATTAAATCTGACAAAACAGTAAACACTTCTAGAAATTTTACGAAGTAAAACATTCCGTTATATGATTGATATAGTGGTTTATCTGTCAGTATACTGAAAATAAATGAAGATGTCCAACATATCTAGTTATCAGCCTCTTCATAGAAAGTCACATTTGGATTCTCACTGTTGATTGACGTCAGTTGCTCATGTTGATACAACCATCTAAAATGACATAGTTGGAAGCTTTGTTCCTGTCTTGGGCTTGTGGCAGTTGGTTGTAAAAGAAATAATATAAATGACATAAGAAAAACCAAGAAACTACAAGAATATCACGATAAGAACTAAAGCAAATAGCCTAGCTGGTCAAATTAAACAACCAAGTTGGTCGATGAGTAGACATATGCAAATGACTCCCTCTTATTATAGAGATATAGACGCTGAGAGAATATACTCAAATGAACAAAAAATAAGTAGATGGAAATAGTTTATATATGCCTAAAATGTGTGCAATGTGGTTCTGTTTATAATTTTGAGTTTGCATGTATTGTAGGAGATTGCCATTCTCAACAACAAGTACCATGCATTCATTCATCTAGGATCTCTATCTAGACATAGGCTCTCAATATCAAGGTTGGTAAGGTGATCCATGTACGCAAGTGGGCAAATGTGAAGGACTTTGATCTAGATATAGGATCTCAGCATCAAGATTGGCAAGATGATCCTTAACTAGTGAGTAGATGTGAAGAGTTCTCCCAAGTGCATTCATCACCAAACCAACATGTTGCTAGTGATGCACAACCATATTACTTTTATCTAGATCTTAATGAGGCGTGAGCAGGACATGAAGAAGTAATTGAAAGAAATTTCAACGACATCAATGATTTGGGAGATTCTTTGAATCCATTTCCACATGAACCCATAGCTTCAGTGGTCCTTAACGGATAGATTAAATGCTTTAAATGATTTACATCTTCCAGTATGATGTTAAGTAGGAATTTGTTTTCTTTTCTTTACTGTCTAGGATTCTAAACCATTATTTGGATTACAATCTAAGATTCCAGCTTGTAGGTAACTATGATTTACGTTACTTAGTATTCAAATAATTGTGAGCAATTTCGTAATTATGGTAATTGTTTGTCTTAATTATCTAGGATTCAAAAAACTTTCAATGATTGTATAATTATTGAACCATGTAAGTTGTTTGGTAGTAACCGAAATTTGGGTTAACCATATGGGATCAACCAACATTTGAAGACGTGAAAAGCCACATTGATATCAATATCATACCACAATGTATTGTGTATAGGTACTTGTTGGGAAATCGGGACAATAGATAAGGCAGTTAAACAAAAAATATGCATGAATACCAAACCAGCAGATCACGTCAACAATGATGTAACTAGGAAAAGGATTTGTAAGGTATATATATATTCCTAGAGCCAAGTCCAATGACAATCCTCGAAACATCTCATGCTTCTTCTTCAAGTAGCCCATAAACAGACATCAACAATGGCTTCCTGGTGCAGTACCACATACAATGATTGATGACATTCTCTTAGTGTGATGGTGACAGCTTCCACACCTCTATATAGTCCCCACAGACCAGTGATAACTTCTCATTGCACTTCCTAGAACCAACAGGTAGGAGTTATCCCTTTGATGTCAATGTGCTAGCACTAACTTGTTCTTCCTAGTTGTCTTTCCCTTTTATGGGTAAGACTTGCTTTGGGATCTAATGTTACCACAACTATGAGAGGACAATGTTTTCCAACGTTAGTTGTGTCTTCTAAAAGCCTTGAGTGTAGGGAAATCAGGACAACAGATAAGGTAGACAAAACAAAAATTTCAAGTTTAATTTCCCTTAATAGTAAGATCGCATCAACAACAATGTATCTAGGAAGGAAAGTAACAAGAGTTAAACCTGGTTCTGGAGTAAGTCCAACAACAACTCTTGATGCAGTACCATCCTTCTTCTCCATAAAACAATGACCTTCTTCTTTAGGTAGCAACATACTCCTTTAACAGTAATTGAACAATTGTCAGCAACAACCTTCTCGTCTGGCCACTACAACAGACGGTTGACAGAATTTTCCTAGAAGAAGAATCCTTCCGCCTCTACAGAAGTCCATGCGGACCACCAAGAACTCCACGTTGTGCTATGAGAGCCAACGGGAAGGAATTGTCCCTTTCAAACGTCAACCTGCTAGAGTTTATACACTCTCCCACAATTGTCTCTCCCTTGTTATCCCTTCACATATCACATGGGACTTGCTCGAGCTCTCTATAGGCTACCATAATAAGACAAGACAACAATTGTCAGTGCTATTGTTGCGTTCTGAGAAGCCCCTAATACCCCTAATTTATAGGAGAGGTTGGGGTCAGAGTTCCCTGTCTGTGCGGGAGTCGAGAGGGTCGAATTAACAAATTTTCTAGAACTTACGTTCGGCGATCCAATTGGTTCACATACCCAAGCAGTCTGTTTGTATGTGAGCCGGTCAGTTCATGCCACAAACTTGTTGGTTTGTGTAGTTCCCTATTCTGAATCACATTGTGTACTAATTAATGCACAACATGACGTCATCACCAATCCTTGATCCAATCAAATTGACCATTGAGTTGGGCGGTTCATCCCATTAACTGATTGGTAGGGACCAGTGAACCGGTCGGTTCACTATGTGAATTGGTCGTTTCACACCCTAGTTCATCCATTAATCAGCCAATGTTGATTCCAATTGACCTGACATTCCAACATATTGGTTCAACACTTGAACTGGTCAGTTCAGAGTCCAGTCAGTCAATTTTGAACATGTGTTGTTTAATTGAATACCTAAACACCTTTAGTAATCAATATAAACATTATTCATGGATATACTCCTTTAATCCAAGTGTATCCTATATGTGTGACCTTATAGGTCCAAAATTATGTTGGCAATGAATGTTTATAACCAATTATGACATCACAAACAATGAGTGGCGTCTAGAAACATACCATTGCTACCCAAGTAATTTGAAAAGTTGGAGAACAACTTCAACCTACAATCTGTGATCAGTGTTATCATGATCGTATAGTTCCTTTGTCTCCGATATTCGGATGAACTCAAGGCATGGGATCATCATCCTCTCAACATTCA
Source organism: Alisma plantago-aquatica (assembly GCA_963693085.1). Classification (NCBI taxonomy): domain Eukaryota; kingdom Viridiplantae; phylum Streptophyta; class Magnoliopsida; order Alismatales; family Alismataceae; genus Alisma; species Alisma plantago-aquatica. The sequence continues at coordinate 302,574,933 of OY856409.1, read as the reverse complement.
ATCCATGTTCCTTAAACTAGATCATACAATATGAGATGCATGTGAGCTCACATATCACATATTGAGTCACATGACTATGGCGCCATTGATTTCCCAGTCTCGCTTATCAAGAGGCCATGGATATTAATCTCATGTAGGAGGGACAAAATCCATCTACATCACTCACACTCAATCCCCATGTGTCACAATGCACCCAAGCACCAACTTTATGTCAACCCTTATTCAGGATCATGGTGAATGATGTCAAAGTACATGAATGACATGTGATGAATGTAGTGACTTTAGGTTCAAAAACAACAATCACCACCATCACTATGAGAGTTGATTCTAACTACCATCTATGATATCCATGTATCATTCTCAAGGTGGGTTTGTCTGATACATTATTCTCTAACATGTACATGTGTGCTTGACTTGATATCATATATCATGACTAATGAGACTCTGTCATCAGTAAACACACACTCTAGTCCTATGTATTATTATTGTCTATTTTTCTTCCACACTAATATCCGATTAGGGACGTAACAATAATGTATGAACTCTTATCATACACATGATCTCATTGTTTAGGTCTTCAACCTGAAGACATATGTCATAGAGTAGCATCAGTCTTTAGACATCTACTATGTATGTGTCATCATCTCATGAGTGATATATACATAATAGACAAAAATTATCTTTATTATTACCAAATTAGGTATCTAATGCCGTATTGCAATCATCATATAATTGGCTCTCTGAGCATACATACTAACAAACTTCCACTTGCACTTAGATCCAAACACCCACAAATCTTATTCCAAGTGTTCTTAACATGTCCATCATGTTTCTACTATGCAAGCGCTTTTATAGTGGGTTATCAAAGTTTGCTTCAAGACGGTATATTGCAAGTTTCACATCTACTCATTGTGTGACCTTTCGCATGAGATGGATGTGTCGTAGTATGCTGTCTAGAATTCCTAGCCTATCCAGTAGCCCAATTATTATCGCAGTATTCTACTGCATGATTAATGGTTACAACCTCCCATAAGTTCATCTCTATGAACTTCTTGATCCATATAATATCCCATGCAGTTGTCGTTACACAGAGATACTCAGTTTCTATTATAGATTTAAAATACTGTCATAAGCTTCGAACCCTTTCCAGCGTACAATTCTTGTTTAAGGCCAAACATAATTTTAGATTATGATCATTAATTTTATTTGTCATTTCAGAATCTTGCATCGGTGTAAACCTTTACACCTAGATCTTCCTTATTACCATAACCAAGGAACTGATCCTTTTAGTACTTCTCAAGTACTCAAGGATGTTCTTTATGGTAATTTCATGACTCTCACTGGCATCTGACATGTACTCCCTCACCATATGCAATACATACAAGATTGCTAGATAGGTATATATATCCTCTCAGCGTGTCCAATACATGCGAGATAACATGATATCCTATCGTCATGTCCAATACATATGAGATAACGGGATAAGTACATAACATTGCATTCAAGATAGATCCAATTGTGAATGCATATGGTATCTATCCATGTGTTCTTGATCTTCACAAGAACTGGCACACTAGGCTCTTGAGGAATTAACTCTATCGAATCACATACAAGTTTTTTCTCATTGAGTCTTGCATGCCGAACCCTTCAACATCTTGCCAATGTATGTGTTCTTCCTTAGGTTAAGAAGATTTCCACATCTATTTCTACAAATCTCAATTCCTATCACATAGGATGCTTCACCTAAACCCTTTTAGAGAAGGTATTTCTTTTCCAGGTTTTAATACATGCAGGATAAGGACATCATTCCCCATCATTATGTGGCATATAAGTATGTTCCCACTAAATCTTTTGTAATCACATATTTCATCTTCATTTTTACTCAGGTCAAACTCTTTAACTGTCTTGTCAAATAGAAGACTCCAGGTTTGAGATGATTGCTTCAATCCTCAAATTGACCTTTGTAGCTTACCTAATTTATTTGCAGTATTAGATTTATAAAATCTCTAGGTTGTATGATGTAGACATCCTCATTATTGTTCCAGTTAAGGAATGTGGTTTTAACGTCCATATGCCAAATCTCACTAGTCATAATATGTTGCAACAACAAGCATGATCCTAATGGATTCAATCATGGCAACTAGTGAACCAGTCTACTCTATAGGTTTGTATATTACTTTCCATGTTGGTCTTTTCTCAAAGATTCAAATGTACCCAATGGGGTTTACCCCTTCAGGTGAATCCACGAAGGTCATACCTTGTTGGTTCACATGGAGTCCATCTTTGGTCCCATGGCATCAAGCCATTTCTCAGATTCTGGTCCCTCAATAGCTTCTAGGTTGGTTGTTAACTCATCATCTATGATCAACTCATCACCTTTTGAGTCGTAAGATATCATAATATTTCAAACTCAAGGTGTATTCTACTTAGAACTGTAATGTTTTGTGTTACATAAGGAAGTTGAGATTCCACAAAAATTTGTGATTCTAATTGTTCCTTTTGTACCTATTTAGGTTCAATGTTTTCTTATTTGTCTTGAACATTTTGAGTTCTACTTTTACTCCCATTGATTCCTTTGGAACTGAGTTCCTCTTTAGGAATACAACTATCCAGATCAACAAACAACTTTGTTATTGGATTGGGATGAGAGTGGTATTTTAACAAAAATAAGATTTATGTGATTTGTGTACATTGCTTTTTAAGAAACTATTTTCTTACATAAGATTTTAATCTTAATCATTATAGGAGACATATCAGGACACTTCCCAAGCCATAACTTATATGGTATCTTTTGAACCATTTTAGTTGGTACATCTTTTTTAGTGGAAAACATGTGCCCCAAAGAAATTGGAAGATAAACTAAATTTTATTGATGATTGCACTGTGAGTAATAGGGTGTGATTCCTTCTTTCTGATACACTCACATGATACAATATCATTTGTGCTTCAGGTGGAGTTTGTCATGATACATTATCATGATCTCTTAGAAGGTTCTCAAACTCTTGGTTTAAAATATCTCAACATCGATCACATTGAAGTATCTTAATAATTTTACCAAGTCTGTTATGTACCTCATCCACGATCTCCTTGAACATTTCAAGAAATTCATACTTGTATTTCATTAAATCCAAATTTCCATATCTACTGATCAAATTAATAAATATAATGATGTGCTTGTAATTACCTTTAGAATTTATGCTAAAAGTCTGTGTACATAAGTATGTACTAGCCCTAATGGAATACTTGATATCTCACTACATCTATTGAATATGCTCTTGTCATATTGCCCAATAGATAAGACTTGCATGTATCTATTGGTTCAAGAACCAGAAGAGTCCAGATAACCATCATTATGGATTCTAGAAATGCAATTCTCCTGTATATGACAATGCTATACGTGTTCGTTGTTTGATTTATCAAGTCATTCAGTATATGTCTCATACACATTTGTCTTATGACTATCAATTATAGGTTATGAGACATAGGGAATTGCCAAAAAACATCAATTCTTGTCCATACAATATATATATGATGCTTTCATCAATGGAAGGTATATAATAGAAATTCACTAATTCTGTTACATGCTTGTGAATGATGGATTCCAACTATAATGGAAACAACTCTTGCTCCATACTGTTCTAGCTTACTACTTATTGGGTCTTGATATAGACATCTCTATCTATGTTATTCTTACCCTTCTTCTTATCTTGAGTGTTGAAGACTTGGACTTTAGCTTAGCCTCAGAACCCTTCTTAGCCTTGCCTTTTTCCTTGGACTCACTTCCGTTGATCACCATCATGGATTTGTTCTACTTCATATTGATTTTGGCATCAACATGCCAAGTAGTTCTGACATCGATTTATCTAAGTTACTCAAGTAGTAACACTTGATAAACTAATTGTATGACTCATACAACAATTTATAGATTCATAATCATGGTCAACTCTTGACCTAAAAGAAATCCTAGTCTTTACACATTCCCAATCATACTCAGCACATGGGATTGTACATGGTCTCCTCCTGTCAATTTGTACTCATTCAACGCTTTGTAGACATTACAACTTACTTGTTTACACAATTCTTAAGATGTGTTACCATCTCAATGTGTTATCATACCATAACATTTCAAACTCAAGGTGTATTCTACTTAGAACTATAAGGTTTTGTGTTACATAAGGAAGTTGAGATTACACAACAATTTGTGATTCTCATTGTTCCTTACATATTTAGGTTTAATATTTTCTTGTTTGTCTCGAACATTTTGAGTTCTACTTTTATTCCCATTGATTCCTTTGGAACTAAGTTCCTCTTTAGGAATACAAGTATGCAGATAATTGGTGAGAACACTTCTCAAAGTCTAAAACTAGATGTAGAAGTTAATCTTGTTTAGTTTTTTCCTTAGTAAGGATTGATCACAATAATAACATGTTTGTGTTTGCCATTAGTTTCTACAAAGAAAATTTGCAACTTTTCAAAATATTTTTAAATATTTGATTGGATAAAATTGGCGATATCAATTAAGATTTTAAGTAATTATCACTCCCACTATCATGTTCAAGTTGACCACCCTCTTGTGATACAATCTTCTAGTGAGCCAATATCCATATTTCGTCAATTCATGAGTCAGCTTTGGCAAATCGCTCACAACTTGACTATTTAGGTAGACAATGTTTGTCAGTTACATATTATGCAACTCTTGTATAGATGGTGCGCACAACTCTTTGTCACAATCATCTTTATGCTTCGAGGTACTTAATCCCATTAAGATCACCTAATTAAGCTTGACCCAAAAGCCAACACAATAGAGTACATACCCTGCTTTAGTAGATCTACATACCTACCATCACACTTCCATGAGATAGATGGTGCAACATGCTTTGGCGTAACCTACACTTGGTCGATCAAGCTATTCATGTATGTCACTAATGGAAAGGATTTAAGACTTAATATCATATTGAGGGATTCATATATAAATACATGTACATATCCAATCACCACATATTGATAGTACATATTATATGCATGCTATAACCATAATGAAAACACACACTATAAAACACACAAGCGACGGTTATGGCCATTCTATTGTAATTCCTTGGAGCCACAAGGAATTACTACCACCTAAGGTCCACATCATATGCAACCTATTGTTTATGAAGATCTATGCTCAAACCAATCTGGGTTGATCGGTTCAACTCTTGAACCAACGGTCTCACATCTTAGTCGTTTGGTTGGGCTCTTGAAATAGTCGAATGGTCTTTAGGTTCAATCGATGTCTGGACTCCTCCAATGAATTGGTTGGGCCACCATTCGATCGATTCATCTCTTGTCGTCTAGCCTCCTTGGTCCTCAAGTTGATTAGTTTGTCTCATGAGGCAATCGGTTCATCGGTGAAGAACATCTTCTCACGATGAAACATAAATTAAAATTATCCTATTTCTTGTTACATTGTATAAGGAAAAACCTTGAGCTACATTCTAGGAGAAATAGGAAGAAGAACATTAATTTACATTTGGAAAGGAGAGAGAGGATCAATATCAAACTAAGATATAAATATGAATAAACTACCACAACCATGCACACATAGATCTAGGGTTATTGGCCATAACCATGCTTCACATCCACCATCAAAACTGATCTTAGGGTGATACATGTGAATTTCATATATATATATATATATATATATATATATAGAAAGAGAGAGAGAGAGTCAGGCTAGTGTACACTCAAGTGTACCGGAGGCACCGTACACCTCAGTCATTTTTGAAGATTAAATAAAATTTTGAAAAATCTAAACCGTTGATCTTCTTAATTATCATAAGAACATACTATATAATAAATTTTAGCTCATTTGGACACTTATAGGTCACGCATCTAAAGGAGGGAAAAATCATGTATTTCAAAATAGTTTTGTGCGTCCATTTTGTTGTCCTTGGATGAGTGACTTACACTCATCCAAATGAGTTCAAATTTTGTATGTGACCTATTATTATTGTAACCATGAAGATCAATGGATTAGATTTTGGAAAAACATGGTCTAGATAGGGAAACACCATTGGGGTGTACGACGTGATCTGTACACTCGAGTGTATTCTAGCCTGACTATATATATATATACATTTATATACATACATATATATATAGACATATGTATATATATGTATGTATATATATACCTGACAAGGAGTGGATCAAGTGGTCAAGCACGGTGTCTCCTCATGAAGGGACCCAGGTCCGAATCCTAGTTGCTGCCTTGATTTACCACCCTCCCAGGCGTTTGGCCTCCGCCAGAGGCATGGGAGAGGAAAGGATAAATATTTCTCTCTTAATCCCATGTATGTATATATAAATATAAATATAAATATATATATATATATATATATATATATATATATATATATTAGTTTGTGAATCATATGTGCTAATTAATCAAATATGCACATTAACTAGTTTAATATTTGCATCGTATGCAAAATGTAAATTTGATCATATCACAGATACACCACAAATTGACGTGGCTCTGATACCACTATAGGGAAATTAAGGCGGAAAATAAGGCAGCGAAACAAAAATGTAAAGCATGATTCCCTTTAACAACAAGATCCTATAACAACAATGTATCTAGGAAGGAAAGTAACAAGAGTTATACCTAGTCATGGAGCAAGTCCAATGACAACTCTTGATGTAGTACTATGCTTCTTCTCCATGCAACAGCGAGATTATTCTTCAAGAAGCATCATACTTCATCTTCAACAACACTCAAACATTCGTCAGCAACGACCTCCTAGTCTGGCCACCACAAATGGTGGTTGACAGAGTTCTTCTATCAGTAGATGCCTCCCGCCTCTAGACAAGTCTATGTGGACCACCGGGAACTTCATGTCATGCTACAAGAGCCAACATAAAGGAGTTGTCCCTTTCAAACTTCAACCTACTATAGTTGATATACTCTGCGACAATTGTCTCTCCTTGTTATCCCTCCCATTATTTGGTAGGACTTGCTCGGGCTCTTTATTAATTACCATAGCCAGAGAGAACAACAATTTTTAGAGCTATTTTTGGATTCTGAGAAGCCCCCAATACCCCTCTATTTATAGGAGAGGCTAGGGTCAGGGTTCTGAGTCTCTATGGGAGTTGAAAGGGTCGAATTCATGAATTTTCCAGAAATTGTGCATGGCAAATAGGTCAGTTTGCATACCCAATCGGTTGGTTCATGTAGTTTCGTGTTCTGAATCACATTTATACTCAATGTATGATTATTGCACAACATGACGTCAACACCAATCCTTGATCAATTGAATTGACCATTGAATTAGGTGGTTCATCCCATGAACCGGTCGGTTGGGACCAGTGAACGGGTCGTTTCACACCCGGGTTCATTGATCAGCCAACATTGATTCCAATTGACTTGACACTTCAATTAATCAGTTCAACACTTGAAGTGGTCAGTTTAGAGTCCAGTACGTCAATTTTGAGCCTCTGTTGTTTAATTGAATACCTAAACAACTTTAGTAATCAATCTAAACATCATTCATGAATATACTCATTTACTCCAAGTGTATCCTATGTGTGTGACCCTATAGGTCCTAATTACGTTGGTAGTGAATGTCCATAGCCAATTATGACATCAGAACTAAAGAGCAGTGTCTATCAAATCATCATTGCTACCCAAGTAATTCAAAAAGTTGGTGAACAACTTCAACCTATAATCTGTGATCAATGTTGTCGTGATCATATAGTTCCTTTGTCTTTGATATCTAGATTGAACTTGAGGCATGGAATCATCATCCTCTCAATGTTTAATCCAAACTAGAGCAGATTGTATGAGATGTATGTGAGCTCACATATCACATAATGAGTCACATGAGCATGTGATCTCACATATCACATACTGAGTCACATGAGTATGGTCATACATTTCTCAATCTCGCTTATCAAAAGGCCTTTGATATCAATCTCTAGTGAGCGGGACAAATCATGTCTACATCACTCACACTCAATCCTCATGTGTCACAGTGTACCCAAGCACCACCTTTATTGCAACCTTTATTCGAGGTCACGGTGAATGATGTTAAACTACATGAATGACATGTGATGAATGTAGTGACTTTAGGTCTAATTACCACAATCACTATGAGATTTGATTTTGACTACCATTCCATGGTATCCATGTATCACTCTCAAGGTGGGTCTATCTGATATACTATTCTCTAACATGTACTTGTGTGCTTGACTTGATGTCATATATCATGACTAACGAGACTCTGTCATCAGTCAACACACACTCTAGTCTTATGTATTATTGTTGTCTATTTTGCTTCCACGCTAATATCTGACTAGAGATGTAATAAGAATGTATGCACTCTTATCATACACACGGTCTCATTGTTCAGGTCTTCAACCTTTAGACATATGTCATAGAGTAACATCAGTCCCCAATAGCTGGAGACAAGAGATTCATATGAGAAAACATAAGTAAACGAGCCTCAGCTTGATCTTCCAAGGATAAAGGTACATGAAGAGCCATTTGATCCCCGTCAAAGTCCGCATTAAAACCCTTACAAACTAATGGATGTAAACAAATAGCGCGTCCCTCCACTAAAATAGGTTGGAATGCCTGTATTCCTAATCTATGCAGGGTGGGTGCTCTATTCAGTAATACAGGATGCCCTTGCATAATTTCTTGAAGTATTTCCCAGACAATCAGTTCCTTTTCTCTAATTTTACTTTTAGTGATACCTATGTTGGAAGCAACTTGTTGTCCTATTCCAACACATCCTATGTGTGTGACCCGATAGGCTCCAAATTACGTTGGCAGTGATATCCATAATCATATTATGATTTTACAAGCAATGATTGGTATCTAGCAATACTTCATTTCCATCCAAGTAATTGGAGAAGTTGGAGAACAACTTAACCTATCATTCATGACTGGTGTTATAGTGATTGTATAGTTCCTTTGTCGTTTATCTCCGGATTGAACTCGAGTCATGGAATTGTTATCCGCTTCAATGTTCAATCCATGTTCCTTAGTATATAGGATGCTTCGCCTAAATCCTTCACAGAGAAGGTCTTCCCTAGCCAACCTTTTACTGTCTGAAGAGTAGGGATGTCATTTCCCATCAATAGTATGTCATCTACATACAATATGAGAAATACGATTGTGCTCCCACTAACCGTTTTGCAAACACAAGGTTCATCTTCATTTTGACTAAAGCCAAACTTTTTGGCTACTTCATCAAAATGTAGATTCCAGCTCCGAGATGCTTGCTTCAATCCATAGATTGACCTTTATAGCTTACAGACTTTATTGGCATCCTTTGGATCAATAAAACCATCAGGTTGTGTTATGTACACATCCTCAAGTAAATTCCCATTAAGGAATGTTGTTTTAACATCCATATGCCAAATATCATAGTCATGATAAGCTGCAATGGCAAGCATGATCTTGATGGATTTAACCATGACAATTGGTGAGAAGGTCTCGTCATAATCAACCCTTGAATTTGACGGAATCCTTTTGCAACCAATCTACCTTTATAGGTTTGAACATTTCCATCCATGTTGGTCTTCTTCTTGAAGACCCACATGCACCCTATGGGTTTTACCCCTTCGGGTGGATCCACCAAGGTCCATACCTTGTTGGTATACATGGATTCCATCTTAGATCTCATGGCTTCGAGCCATTTCTCAGATTTTGGTACCTTAGTAGCTTCTAGATAGGAAGTTGGCTCATCTTCTATGCCCAATTCGCACTGTCTTGAGTCAAGAGAAATCCAAATCTCTCTGGATCAAGTCATGTCCTACTAAACCTATGAGGTTCCTATATTACATTTGGAACTTGAAATTCCATAACAATTTGTGAGTCTTCATGTTCCTTATGTACCTCCTTAGGTTCTCTGCTTTCTTGTTGGTCTTGAACTTCTTCAATATCTACATTCCTCCCACTAATTACTTTGGAAATAAATTCCTTTTCAAAAAATACAGCAGTCTTAGAAACAAACACTTTGTTTTCAGTTGGTGTGTAGAAGTAGTATCCCCAAGTTTCCTTAGGGTATTCAACAAAATATCATTTTTCTGATTTGGGTCCAAGCTTTTCAGGAAATTGTTTCCTAACATAAAATTCACATCCCAAATCTTTAACATAGACAAATTGGGATGATTCCCATTCCATATCTCACATGGTATCTTTTGAACCGATTTGGAAGGTACACGGTTAAGTGTAAACACTACAGTTTCAAGAACATATCCCCAGAATGATATTAGAAGTTCGGCTGAACTCATCATTGATCGTACCGTGTCTAATAATGTATGATTCCTTCTTTCTAACACACTATTATGTTGTGGTGTACCAGGTGGAGTCCATTGTGATATAATACCACGGTCTCTCAGAAGGTCCTCAAACTCTTGGCTTAAGTATTTGCCACCTCGATCTGAATAGAGTGTTTTAATACTCTTACCAAGTTGCTTCTCTACTTCATTCATGAAAGTCTTGAACATTTCAAGAGTTTCTGACTTGTGTTTCATAAGATATACATAACCATACCTATTGAGGTTATTAATGAAGGTAATGAAGTATTGATAGCCTCCTCTAGTATTTGATCTAAAAGGTCCACATACATCAGTATGTATGAGCCCTAGCAGATCACTGGCTCTCTCACTATGTCCAGTGAAAGGAGTATTGGTCATCTTCCCTAATAAACATGCCTCACATGTCTCTAATGATTTAAAATCAAAAGAGTCTAGATAACCATCCTTATGGAGTCTATATATGCGCTTCTCGTTTATGTTCCCAAGACAACAATGCCATAAGTATGTTTTGTTTGAGTTTTCAAGTTTTAACCTTTTAGTATTTACATTGTATATGCTAGTCTCAAGTTCTAACAAGTAGATACCATCAGATATAGGGGCATTGTCATAAAAGATCGCATCTTTAGAAATAGAAATAATTTCATTCTTAATGTGAAATTCAAATCCACTCTTATCTATACAAGATACAGAAATAATATTTCTATTAAAGGCAGGTACATAATAGAAATTCTCTAATTCTATTACAAGGCCCGTAGGCAAAGATAAACTAATAACTCCAACTGTGGTGGCAGCAACTCTTGCTCCATTAGCGACCCACAACTCAACTTGGCCCTTTCGTAAAGGCTTACTTCTTATCAGATCCTGCATATTAGAACATATGTGAGATCCACATCCGGTGTCCAGTACCCATGATGAAGAGGTATTTAAGTTTATCTCAATAACATATATACCTGAAGTGGAGATCTCTATCCCCTGCTTTTTCTTCCTCAGTTCCTCCGGGTAGAGAGGACAATTTCTTTTCCAATGTCCAGCATGGTGACAATGGTGACAACTGCCTTCTTTGGAGATCCCACCTTTAGCTTTGAGCGCGGATGACTTTGGCTTCTGCCCAACTTTAGAACCTTTCTTAGCCTTTCCTTTGCCTTTTGAATTTCCCTTTGTCTTGCTGATCATCATCACAGACTTGGGCTAGTCTTTCTTCATTTGTGCTTCAGCTGTCCTCAACATGCCCAACAATTCTGACAATAGCTTGTCAAGATTGTTCATGTTGTAGTTCATGAAAAATGACTATATGATTCGGGCAACGATTGTAGAACCACATCAGTGGCCAACTCTTGACCTAGGGGAAATCCCAGCTTGGATAGGCTTTATACGTACCCAATCAAAGTGAGTATATGGGTGTCAATTGAGTCTCCCTCTTTCATCTTGCTCCTGAACAAAGCCTTAGAGACATCATATCTCACCTGTCTTGCTTGATGTTGATACTTGTTCTTGAGATGTGTTAACATCTCCATGACATTCATGCTCTCATGCTGCTCTTGCAACTCATAGTTCATTGAGCAAAACATCAGGCACTTGACATCCACAACATCATCAAGGTGCTTCTTGTAAGCATCTTTTTCAGCCTTGGGCACATTTGCGGCGGGTTCCGCTAGCTCTGGTGTTTCAAGGACACAGAGCTTACGCTCATGTGTGAGAACAATTCTCAACATCCTAAACTAGTTTTGAAAGTTGGTTTCAGTAATTTTGTCCTTCTCAAGGACCGATCACAATGAGAAAGTGTGAGTGTTGTTTGCCATTTCATCGCTACAAAAGAAAAAAAATTGCATTTAGTCCAAAACATTTTGACTTGTAAAGATTTTATAAACGAGATTAATTAGGCCTTTAATTAATTACGCTCCCACTATTTTATAAAAATTGATAGCCCTCACTATCAACTCAGAATATTGCAACGTACAACCTTCTAGTGAGCTAAGATCCAAAATAATTGGATCAATACCCAGCCAACGCTGGCGTCAAAGACCAAATACTGAGGTAGGCAACTTTTTCCAATTGCATCATATACAACTCTTAGATAGATGATCATGTACAACTCCTTGCCATGATGCATCTGTGTGCCTCTAGGTACTTGATCCTATCAAGCTCCCCTAGTTAAGTCCAACCCATAAGACAACATGATGAGTGTGCACCCTGCAGAGGCAGAGCCACACACCCACCATCACACTTCCACAAGATAGACAATGTACCACACGGAGGCGTGCCCACACATAGTCGATCAAGCTTTTCATGTGTGTTTATTTATGGAAGGCAAGTAAAACTCAATATTATTAATTGAGGGGTTTTATTAATACATATACATATCCAAACACCACATACTTATAGTATGTATCATATACTACTATATACACAACTAAAAATGATAGACATGCAATCAAAAATACAAATACATCGATTATGGCCATACTATTGTAATCCTTTGGAGCAATAAAGGATTACAGTCAACCTATGGTCTTATGCATCTCATGGAACAACACATGTGAAACAACTTGTAAGGATCGGCATGACAATGAACAACTTCATGGATGCTCTGTGAGGTTAGAACTTCAAGTTTCTTCTTAGAATTGGATCGTCATGTTGCTTCTCTATGGACGCTCCTTGGAGTTGTATCTTCAAGTAGCCTCCTTACATCAAGTTTACAAAGGATAAAATTAATCCTATCTCTATTACATCGTATGAGTATAAATATAAAGGGAAAGAATTAATTACACTTTGAAATAAGAGATGAGGCTCGGAATGCAAGCTGAATACTTTATATAAAAGATCCACATACAACCATTATACATCAATAGCATTCTCAAACAAACATGCCCACAAGATTGACATCCACATTCAATCACAACATTCACAAAAGGGGATACTAGGCCATAACCGTGCATGCATTCACCACATAAAATAGATTTTAAAAGGCGATTGTTTGATATCATAGGTATATCTATATATACATATTAAAATTGTAGTAATTTTAACGTGGGACATTCCCCAATAAATAAATGTTTGACTCCCACACATACTATGTGGGGCACACAGGGGCAGCGCCCCTGTGCGGGGTTGAGGGGAGGCCGCCCCTCGTGGGGTCTCAGGGGCAGAGCCCCTGAAAGGTATAGCGAATTTTACTTCTGTGCACTTAGGAAAATTAGTATTTTCCGTAGTCGACCCCATCCGAAACATAAAAAACAGAAGCATGCGGCATATGTGGAATTAGGTTTAGATTTGCACGTTAGCAGTTTTAATTCGCATCATATAAAACATAGAAAATAGTATACATCGATTCAATCATATCAAAACGAATCCAAATATGCCGTAGATCGACGCTGCTCTGATACCAATGTTGAGTTTAATGGAGAAAACATGTGCGGCAGAAGCAACAAAAATTCCATGCAACCCAAAATAACATCTCATCGACAATAGCGTATTCGGAAAGAGTGTTTGCGAGATATACCTTATTGCGGAGCAAGTCCGGTGATGTCCCACTGCATGATGGTGTGAAACGATGATGGCCTACATGGACGAAACTTATCTCCCTTTTGCTGAGTGTGTTGCAAAAAGATCCAGTGGTACTTCTATCGTGCGGTGTTGTACGCTGATCATAGCACGTATGAATGGTCATAGATGTCCTCCGAACGCAGGCGTCTCAACGTCTGTGTCTCTACTTTGTCCACACAGATGGACTGGAACTCCACGTTGCGCTTCCTAAGCCAGCGGGAAGGAGTCATCTCTGTGCAGCGGCGTTCTAGCGTCACAGTGCTTTCCTTTCTCTCCTTAGGATGGTGACAGCTAGGGTTTATATACATGAGCATAAACTGAAAAGCCTATCTCAATATCTTATATAGATATCGACTGTGAAGCTCCATTAAATAGGAGACGAAGGGAAGTAGGGTTTCCTAAACCCATCGGTAAATAGAAACACTAGGTTAATTAAAATGCTCGTGGATTAATTAGAATATTTCAGAATTCATTGATTAACTAAATAATCACATTAATTGATTAATTAATATCTGACTCCATGCAATCGCTTGGTATGGCTCTATGGGCATATATACCAACATTTACAAGGTGAACTTGATCGGATCAAGAACCTTAAGGCATGGAGGTGATCGTGGCAAGGAGTTGTGCATGACATCTTTCAAGAGTTGCATAGGATGCAATTGACAAAATTTTCCTACCTAAAAGAATCTAGTTGTGGGTGATAGCCCTAGCTGGTCCATGACTGAGAGGAAATCAGGATCTTGACCCACTAGAAGGTTGCATGCTACAATATTTCGAATTGACAGTGAGGGCTATCAATTTGATCAAAATAGTGAGAGCGGTAATTAATTAAAGGCCTAATTAAATATCATCAAACTTGATTCAAATCAAAACAAATCAAAAATGAGTTTTTGACAAAATGCAAATGTTTTCTCTTATAGAATGAAATGGCAAAGAAATCATCTTTTAAATCAGGCAAATTAATTGAGACAAATTTCCATAACTGATTAAGGACTATGAGAAGTGTTTTGCATAATCCTAAGATACCAGTGGCCTTAGAATCTGTTCTATGTACACTTAAGGCATTGTTTGAGGCTGATAAGAAGAAGTATAGTTCCATGCTAGTGATCAGTAGAATGGAATCTAAGGATAAAGGCAAGGGAGAGAAGGGTTCTCTCGCCAAGCAAAAATCCATGTCTTCTGCGCTCAAAACATGGAGAGGGTTGAAGGAATCACAGAAGATGAAGCAAGAGATAAAGATCTCTACTTCAGGTGTATACATGATAGCGATTTACTTTACTACTTCTTCATCATGGGTACTTGATACCAGATGTACATCACACATTTGTTCAAGTGTGAAGGATCCAAAAAGAAGCAGGCCTTTAGGGAAATGTGAGGTTGAACTACGTGTTGCTAATGGGGCAAGAATTTCTGCCAGTGTCATAGGAACCTATGAGTTATCTCTACCTAGTAGGCTGATAATAGAGTTATAGAACTGCTATTATGTACCTGCCATAAATAGGAATATCATATCTATATCTTGTTTGGACAAAGATGGATTTGAATTTCTTATTAAGAATGGAAA
The DNA here is from genome assembly GCA_963693085.1 of Alisma plantago-aquatica. Lineage (NCBI taxonomy): Eukaryota > Viridiplantae > Streptophyta > Magnoliopsida > Alismatales > Alismataceae > Alisma > Alisma plantago-aquatica. The sequence continues at coordinate 302,559,512 of OY856409.1, read as the reverse complement.
GAGTTCCATTTCTAAAGATGGGATCTTTTATGGCAGTGCCCCAATGTCTTATGGTCTATACTTGATAGATCTAGAAATGAGTTTATAGAACGTAAACACCATACAACAAAAACTCAATAACTCAAACAAAACATACCTTTGGCATTTTCATCGAGGACACATAAATGAGAATCACATATCTAGACTCCATAAGGATGGTTATCTGAACTCTTTTGATTATGAATCAATAGAGACATGTGAATCTTGTTTGTTGGGCAAGATGGCCAAGGCTCCCTTTTTAGGAAACGGTGAGAGAGCCAGTGATCTATTAGGACTCATACATACTGATGTATGTGGGCCTTTTAGAACAAATGCTAGAGGTGGGTATCAATACTTCATTACCTTTACTGATGACTTCAGTAGGTATGGCTATGTTTACCTGATGAAACATAAGTCTGAAACTCTTGAAAGGTTCAAGGATTTCATGAATGAAGTATAAAACCATCTTGGAAAAAGTATTAAGGTGCTTCGATCCAATTGAGGTGGAGAATACTTAAGCCAAGAGTTTGAGGACCTTCTGAGAGCCCATGGTATTGTATCACAATGGACTTTACCTAGAACACCACAACATAATGGTGTGTCAGAAAGAAGGAATCACACATTACTGGATATGGTGTGATATATGATGATTTTTGTTGATCTTTTGACTTCCTTCTGGGGTCATGCTCTTCAAACCACCGCATTTACACTTAACCATGTACCATCTAAATCGGTTCAAAAGACACCATATGAGATATGGCACGGGAAGCGTCCCGATGTGTCTTTAATGATGATTTGGTGATGTGAAGCTTATGTTAAGAAAATGTTTCCTGATAAGCTTGGAACGAAATCCGATAAGTGTTATTTTGTTGGATATCTCAAAGAGACAAGGGGATACTACTTATACCACCCAACCGACAACAAAGTGTTTGTTACCAAGAATGTTGTGTTCCTAGAAAAGGAGTTTATTTCCAAAGGAAGTAGTGGGAGGAAAGTGGAACTCAAAGAGGTTTAAGACCAACAAGAAATAATTGAACCAATGGATGTACACTAGGAACATAGAGATTCACAAGTGGTTGTGGAATCTCAGTCTCCTCAAGTTGCACAGGGACCTTGCAGATCTAGTAGGACACACCTTGAACATGAGAGATTTGGATATCTTGTGACTCAGGAAGGCGGTGAGTTGGTCATAGATGATGGGCCAACTATCTATCTAGAAGCTATGGATGGACCATATTCTGAGAAATGGCTTGAGGCCATGAGATCTGAGATGGAATCCATGTATACCAACAAGGTATGGACCTTGGTGGAACCACCTGAAGGGCTAAAACCCATAGGGTGCAAATGGGTCTTCAAGAAGAAGACTGACATGGATGGAAATGTGCAAACTTATAAAGACATATTGGTTACAAAGGGTTTCAGACAAGTTCAAGGTGTTGACTATGACAAAACATTTTCTCCAGTTGCCATGATTAAGTCCATCAGGATCATGCTCACTATTGCATCCTACTATGACTATGAAATTTGGCAGATGGATGTTAAAACTTCATTCCTTAATGGGAATATAGTGGAGGATGTGTACATGACACAACCTGAAGGTTTTATAGATCCAAAGAATGCCATTAAAGTCTGTAAGCTGTAAAGGTCAATCTACAAATTGAAGCAAGCATCTCGGAGATGGAATCTTCAATTTGACAAAGCAGTCAAAGAGTTTGGCTTAGTCAAAATGAAGATGAACCTTGTGTGTACAAGAAGGTTAGTGGGAGAATGACTACATTCCTCATATTGTATGTAGATGACATTTTGTTGATGGGGAATGACATCTCTGCCTTACAGAAGGTAAAGACATAGATTGGAAATACATCCTCAATGAAAGACTTAGGAGGAGAATCCTATATCTTAGGAATCAAGATCTATAGAGATAGATCTAGAAGGCTTCTTGGACTAAGTCAGAGCACGTACATTGATAAATTGCTGAAGCGGTTCAAAATGGAGAACTCAAAGAGAAGAAACATACCCATGGTGCATGGAGTTACCGTCTCTAGAGCTCAGTGTCCCCGATATTGTAAAGAGAGGGAGTGTATGAATGGGATTCCGTATGCATCAACCATTGGATACATCATGTATGAAATATTGTGCATACGTCCCTATGTCTCATATGCACTCAGCATGATGAGAAGGTACCAGTCAGATCCCAGAGATGCACACTGGACATCCGTGAAGAACATCCTGAAGTGCTTGAGAAGGACTAAGGATCAGTTCCTCATATACAACGGTGAGGAAGAGTTGGTGGTAAAGTATTACACCAATGCAAGCTTCCAAATCGATAAAGATGATTATAGATCACAGTCAGAATTTGTATTTTGCCTTAACAATAGAGCTGTGAGCTGGAAGAGTTCCAAGCAAGAGATAGTTGCAGATTCTACTATAGAGGCTGAGTATATTACAACATCCCATGCAGAAAAGGAGGTTGTGTGAATCAAGAAGTTCATCTCTGAACTTGGGGTGGTTCCTAATAGTTGTGATGCAATTGAGCTTTATTGTGACAACAATGGAGCTATCGCTCAAGCTAAAGAACCCAGATCACATCAGTGGTCCAAGAACATCTGAGGTGCTTCAATCTCACATGAGAGATCGTACAATGAGGAGATGTGAATATCTACATAGTACTGACTGAAGACAATATATCTAATCCCCTAATAAAGGCACTTTCACAGTAGAAGCTTGACGATCATGCTAGGTTACAAGGACTAAGGTTCCTGGGTGATTGGCTCTAAGTGCAAGTGGGAGTCTGTTGGTATGTATGCCCATAGAGCAAGTCATATGATGACTGTAATGGGATACTTTGTAAATGATTTGAATAATTATAAAGGCAATTTCTATCTATATGCTTTAACTATTTTGAGATAATGGTATGACATGATAGATGTCTAAAGAATTATTTTACTCAATGACATATGCCTTTAGGTTAAGGACCTAAATGATGGGGTCATACATATGTCAAGAGTATACATTCTTGTTTTGTCCCTTGCCAGTTGTTATTGTAGAAATAACCATAGATATCAATAACACAAAAGACTAGACTATGTGTTGGTTGATGGAAGAATTTCATTAGTCATGATATGTGATATCAAACCAAGCATATAGATACATGTTAGGGAACAATATATCGAACAGACCCACCATAAGAGTGATGCATGGAAACCATGCTTGGTTAGTCCGGATTAGCTCTTATAGTATTGGTGGTGACTGTGGTTCTTAGACCTGAAATCACTGCACTCAACACATGTCGTCGGGTACACTTTGACATCATCAAATGAAATTCTAAAATATGGATTCTTATAAAGATGATGATTGGGTGACCTTGACACATGGGGTTTTGACTGTGAGTGATAGATATGGGATTTGTCCCTTCTGAGGGAGTAAGATATCCTGGCCACTTGATGAGTGAGACTAAGAAAAGTATGGCCATGCGCATGTGAGTCAATGTGTGACATTGAGCTTACATATATCTCAGATAGTCTACTCTAGATCAAGAGACATGGATTGAATGTTTGTAGAGGATGACATATCCATGCCTCGAGTTCAATCTATATATCAATGACAAAGGAACTATACATTCACTGTAACACCAATTATGGATTTTAGGGTTGAAAGTTGTTCTCCTAATTTCCTTTTCACTTGGGTAGCACTGATATGTGACTAGGCACTGGTCTTTTCTTGTAAAGTCATAAGTGGTTATGGAATTTCACTACCAATGTTAAATGGGACGTATAGGGTCACACACATAGGATTAACTTGGAAGAGGAGTTTATCCACGAATGATGTTTAGATTGATTACTAAAGTGTTTATGTACTCAATTAAACATTCAATCAATTGACTTGACTCAGAATCATAGTGCTCAAGTGTTAAACCAATTAATTAGAGTGCCAGATTGATTGAGAACTGCATGATTGATTTCTGCACAACCTAGACCACCAACCTACCGGTTCACTTGGTGAACCAATCGTCTCTGGTCAGTGAGACGACTGGTTCACCTTGATGAACCGATCAATTTAGCTGGACCAGATGAGCGAGGTGGGGTTGTCCCAGATTGTGAGAAAATTTTTTTGTTTCACTTGTACAATTTGATTGGGACAAGAATTGATCTTTGTATTAATTACAAATGAAAAAGGATAGTCAATTGCAGGCCAGTTAGGAATGTGAAATGACCGGTTCACTGGGTGAACTGACTAGTTCACACTCCCAACCGACTGGCTTGTTTGTGAAATGACTGGCTTGCCTCCCGCAGTGCAATCAGTTCTTGGAAATTTCGGACCCTTCTACTCCAATTTAGTCCCGCATTGCTCAGGGTTGAGAACCCTGACCCTCACCCCTCCTATATATAGAGGGGTACTGGGGGATTCTCAAGAACAACTCAGAACATCAGTTGCTATGTAGAGTTATCCTATCTAGTTTTCGTAACCATGAGAGCCCAAGCATGTGCTACCTGACTAGGGAGGCAAAGTGAGGGAAAGACAACTGCAAGACGACGACTGGTGGTGGGAGAGTGTGTCAGTGACTAGTACACTGACAGAAGGGGATGACTCCTTCTAGTATCCTGTGGGATAGGATGACTAGAGTTCCCCATGTCTGTGTGGACTATCTGTAGATGTAGGAGGTTTCTGCCTCTTAGGAGGATGATGGTTAACCGCAGTCCGGGTGGAGATCAGGAGTTGCACATACATCATTCAAGACTAGGTGGTTGAAGACTGCACCAGCTATGAGGTATTGTCACTGAGAAAGCCTCATGACCAGGTACGCCTTGTTGAAACCATCCTTCCTATTTCATAGTCTGTTGATGCGATCTGCTATTTTATGGGTTTGTGGTGAGAATTTTTTTGTTTCCTCTACCTTCTCTGTCCCATAAAACCCAATTATCACTAGAGAAGTGATAGTTAGCTATTTCTTGCCAATTAGTCATAGATAAGATAGTCTTCATTTAAAAACTCCTCTAGTTGGTTCCACCGAGCTGTGGGAAGTATGTCCATCATGTGTTCTTTCCTTTTCAGGACATATCATTCAAGTAGATGTCCTACCACTTGATATTCATGGGTTCGATGTGATCCTTAGAATGAATACTTTGGAAAAGTATTGTGTAGTCTTGGACTATAGTGTCAAAGTGGCAACGTTTCTGGATAGTGATGTTTCATGGGTATTCCATGGTGATATGAATATTCTTATGACATGTCTAGTTTCAGCTATGACATCAGAGAAGTGGATGAGACAAGATTGTGATGCATTATTGGCACATGTGGTGGATACCAAGGTAAGGAGTCCTAGTATTCGAGAAGTGCTAGATGTACATGAGTTTGAGGATATGTTTCCCAATGAGTTTCTAGGTATACCTCCTTGTAGAGAGATTGATTTTGAGATTAATGTAGTTTTAGGAACCCAACCTATAGTGCAGACACCGTATAGAATGGAACCAACATAGATGCATGAATTAAAGAAATAGTTACAGGAACCGCTTGAGAAAGGTTTCATTAGACCGCACACGTCTCCTTAGGGTTCTCCCATTATATTTGTAAAGAAGAAAGATGGATCAATGTGGGTATGTATTGATTACCGATATCTGAATAAGATGACAATCAAAAGCAAGTATCCACTGCCATGTATAGATGATTTGTTTAATCAGTTATGAGGTGCAACCATATTTTCTATGATATATTTGAGGTTAGGTTATCATTAGTTGTGGATATGGAAGATGACATACATAAGTTATCCTTTAGGACAAGGTATGGTCATTATGAGTTCATGATTATGTCGTTTGGGCAACTAATAAATGCTCTGGCCGTGTTTATGGACCCAATGAATAGGGTGTTCAAGCCCTATCAAGATTATTTTGTAGTTGTGTTTATAGATGACATCCTAATATACTCTATAGATAAACAACAACACGAGCAACACTTATGTTAGGCTTTGAATTTGTTGAGGCAACACCAGTTGTATGCAAATTTCTAGTAAATGCTAGTTCTGGCTTAAGGAAGTGGCTTTTCTAGGACATGTAATATCTACTAGAGGAATCTATGTAGACCCAAAGAAAGTAGAGTCAGTGCTGGAATGGGATTAGAAAAGACATCTACATATATCTGTAGCTTCTTAGGTTTGGTAGGATATTACATGAGGTTCATTAAGAACTTCAGAGTGGTGGCATTACCTTTGACAATGTTAACTAGTAAGGATGTATCATTTGTTTGGTATGACAAATGTCAACAATCTTTTATGATCCTGAAGGAGAGTTTGACCAGTGAACTAGTGTTAGTACTTCCAGAACAAGGAAAGGGTTATATAGTCTTTTGTGATGCATCCAAGAATGGTCTAGGTTGTGTGGTGATGCAAGATAAGAATGTGATTTATTTCACTTCATGATAGCTTAAGAAGCATGAGGAGAACTACTTGACACATGATCTAGAGGTGGCCATTGTGGTCCATGCCTTGAAGATATGGAGACATTACTTGTATGGTGAGAAGTTTTAGATCTTCATCGACCACAAAAACCTACAATATATCTTTTCGAAGCAAGAGTTGAACATGCGACAACAACACTAGATGGAGTTGATAAAAGACTATGATTGCACATTAGATGACCATCTAGAGAAGGTGAATGTGGTGGCAGATGCCTTAAGAAGTAAGTCTTCTTCAACATCATCCACTATGAAGGCACAATTGAGTTCTTTGGTGTGTCATAAGAGAAACATGTTGGTCTCCATGCTACAGATGAATGTTCAGCTAGAAGTGTCCATGTTGACAGGTCTGTTGGCATAGTTACAAGTAAAGCTGATATTGAATCAATATCAGAGATGCACAATAGAATGATACTATGATACAATAGATTCAGGAAAAGTTAGGCAGTAAGAAGCATGATGGCTTCCATGAATCAATGACGGGACAATGTATTATCATGGTAGGATAGTTATACCAGATGTGGATAATCTGAGGACATTAGTTCTAGAATAGGATCACTCTTCTATGTACACTATGCATCTAGGTAGCACCAACATGTATCAGAAGGATCTATATCGGTGGTCATGATTAAAGTGTGATGTAGCCAAGTTTGTGGCAAAATGTGGAGTGTATCAGGATGTTAAAGCTAAGCATCAGAAGCCTACATGGACTTTACAACAAATGCATGTACCACAATGGAAGTGGGATCATATCACAATGGATTTTGTGGTTGGACTTCTAAGGACAGCCAAAGGTCATGATTCTATCTCAGTGATATTGGATAGGTCGACTAAGTCAGCACACTTTTTCTAGTAAAGACAACGTATGCGGATGAGAAGCTTGCACTGGTATATATATATGAGATAGTATGTTACATGGTATTCCAAGTACCATAGTGTCAAATACAGGTCCATAATTGATGTAGTGACATGTTGTGTTGAGTTTTAGGGTTTTATTGAATACCCTATGTAAGTGGCTGACCTTGATGTTGAGCCATCTAGAGTTTGGTGATCGCTAAGTTTATGTGTGGTTATTGGTTCTTTGATCAAAGATGTTTTCCTTGACCTACCCTATGTTGGTGGTCGATGAGATGTGGTATCTCTCTTCAGTCGCCAACCTTTGCATATGTTGATGGTCTATGAGTTTCTCTTCGGTCATAAAGTTTTACTATGTGACTGTTTGGTTTTCTAACTAAGGTTCTCATCGGTCGAAGGGCTCTCCTATACAAGTAGGTTGCTAGTTTTCTTTGTTTTTATCACCATAGTTGCATGTTTGAGCATGATGCTTGCATGGGTGAGTTTTGATGAACACTTGGAATATGTTTGCATGACACCTAAACTCCCTTCTCTCTCTCCTACCCTTGGATATATAAACCTCTCTTTCTTTCATGCAACAAAACCCTTTGCACCCTTTCTCTCTCTCTTCTTGCTTGAAGCTTGCCCCCCTTGCTCTTGGTGGTGAAGGCGGAGCTCTAGTGGCCGATCCATCTTGCATGTTATCTAGGGTTTTAGAGAAACCCTTCATTGGTGATCCTTTTCTCTTCTCTTTAGTTTGGGTAATTGATCCATATCATGATATTCCTTTTCTTGCCTTACCCTCTTCTTCCTTCTATTCTTGGTCGAACCCATGGAGTTTCCACGGTGGAGCTTGAGTTTAGCTTGAAGGATTTTTGTCTTCTTGGTCCATGTTTCTCCATGGTAGTGCTTAAGTTGAGTTGAAGAACCTCTTTTTCTTGTCTTTTTGGCCTAGGGTTTTTCTCTCCATCTTGTGCTCCTTTAACCTAGGGTTTGTTCTTTCCTTGTAGGTGGTACTAGCTTGGCCAAGAAGTGGTGATCAAGCTAGGGTTTTCTCTCTTCTCTTAAAGATCCCTTGTTGTTGGAGTTGTTCTTCATATCTAAGGTGAGTTGTACAACTTTATCATTGATTATTGTTGCTTTTACATTGCATCCAAGTAATATGATCTTGAAAACGTGATTCCAAGTAGAATGGTGACAATATCTATGATCTAGGGTTTATGTTCCATGGTGATCTTGAGCAGATAACCTCCCTTGTTGAAACCCTAATGTTGTGCACGATTATCTTGTTTGGTGATGTAAGCTTTGATCCTTGCCTACATGTGCTATACATTGGTTTTCTCTCTCTAAATCATGGTTTTTTTTTTCTCTCATGATTATGGTCAGATTTAAGATACTGATATGTAATTTTCCTTCATGAGTTGTACACTTTGGTGGTTTTAGTTTCGTGGTGATGAACAACTTGTTTTATCTTGAGTTTGATGATGTCTCCTCTCACTTGATATTTGTAAATCTATGGTTTATGTGGTCGATGATGTTTTGAGGTCATGTTGGTTGCTAAGTTTCTACACCATGATGGTCGTTGAAGTTTTATATCTTATGTGGTCGATGACCTTTGATGACATGTGGCTTGCTAAGTGTTGACCTCTTGAGTGGTCGCTGAGGTGACCGATCTCTTTGGTCGATGAAGATGTTTGATGTTCTCTTTAGTTGTTGAGATGTGTGACCTAGGTTTCTCTTTGGTTGATGACACCTTTGATTCTATGCAACTGATGGTGTTTGTTGGTCCATATGGTCATGAAGTGTTGATGATTCTATGTTGGGAATGTTTGACCTAAGTGCTTACAAGATTGTTGGAGATTATGATAATTAACGTTTGCTTCTCTTTGCTAATTTATAACCCTAATTTGGATTATAATGTGAACCTAACCCTAATTTCAAGCACATTATGATAATTATTAGCTTGCTTGAGTAATGAGCATGTTGATGGAGTACTTTCTCTCTCTCTCAATGTTGTAACCCTGATTTGCTGTTAGAAAAGCATCATAGCTATTAAATGGTTGTTGAAACACTTCTGTGTCATGTGTATGAGATGATCCTTATTACGACATGGAGAGATAATGATTATCTTGTAGGAAATGATGTGATATCTCTATGACCTTGAGCATGGTCTCGTTCCCTATTTGAGGTGATATCCTCTATGTGACGTGATAAGGGATTGGTGTCCAAATGTAATGTGATAATGGTGATGATCTCAGTGAGTGGAAATGGACAATACCATGTTGTGATATGATAAGTTTTATGTTTAATACATTTTATATCTTCTGAAGCTGCACTCTACCCATGCTTCATAGAATTCTTTTGAAGGTTTGCTTGTAACTTGATTGATGAAGTTAAAAGATACCAAGTGGCTCTTACTAATCAAGTGAAACCCTAATCATGTAGTTGTCCTGGAAATAGATCCATTCCAGTTTCAAGACTTGTTGGATGGAGAAAGAAGTATTCCTAAGGGAAACTCGAAGAGCATATTGTTGATTATGTGAGGTGAAAATGACCTTGTATCCTTGTCATCTTGTTCTCAAGGTGTATGGAGGAAGGCTACAGTCATGCCTTAGTATGAGAATGGATACAGTCGTATCTCATAGATTTATATACATGATATTTTGAGGGAAATGGTGATTGTACCTTAGTGGCATAGCTTCATATCCTGGTGTCTAGCGTGGTGACCTATATACCAAGGCGGGCTAGGTGTTTTGCAATTTGACTTTATATGTCACTGTGGTGTTCACTTGTACTAATTGAGTGGGGAGAAGATCTTGGATTCCAAGTCATCCTAGATCTTGTATGGCACTGATTTGGAATTGAGTGGTATAACTCAATTCCTTAGGACAATAATAAAAGACATAATACAACCGTGTAGTATATCTGCTTAGGGTTAAACACACTTTACGTTGGGTGTTTACCCTTACCTTGTTTCTTATATTGCTTAGTTGTTTTATAATAATGGTAGGAGAAATCAACTGTTATAGATGTTTTTCATATTCCTTCTAATCATGATACTATGCTTATGTATTATAGCTACATAACCTGCTTAATCTATGTAATCATTTTAATAATTGATTTGGCTAAATCCGCTCATCATGTTCAATAATGGTATATCTTGTTGTGACAATAACCGTTGGCTGAGAGTTATATATCTATCTAGGACATTGGTCTCACCTCATGGGTTACCAAATCTTTTTAGGTGGTCATCAACAGTGTGGTCAAGATCATATTGTTGAGGAAGAGCGACTTGGAGATCAGTAGACATAGAAGGTTGGATAGTTTCTAGTTTTTGTTGTAGTAGAGTCCTAGTGTTGTCCCTATACTCTTAGGACTGAGAAGTATATTGACACATGTTTTGGTAATATGCCAAGGTTTGTACATATGTGACATGTATATGTGAAACAAGATATCTGTTATACATTCGTTGTGGAAGATGGCCATCAAATAGATGTAAATACCTATTATAGTATGTGATGTGATATAGGTTTTTGGGACTTGTTGTAATATATTTCCACTCATAATAGTTATATGATATCAGTTTCAACTTACCTACTTCTGCATCATGTGGTTATTTAGTTGTTGATCGCATGTTTTGTTTTGAGTAATCTCATTTGTGTGGCATTGGGGTTGTTATAGTTTGGTCGGTATCAGAGCTCTAGGTTAACTGAGTGTACAATGACATAGGACTAGGGTTTGTGTTTGTTCTTGTGTCATCCAACATATCTGATTATAACTAATGCTTATGTAGATATTTTTGGAGACCACAAAGAACATGGTGAGAGTAGTTTTATTCTACCAGGAGGTGGCACGAGGAGGCAAGCACACAAAGATAGAGTGTCATAGATGGGATCAGAGTATACCATGTTGCCTCAGTTTAACCCAGCAACCATGGACAACCATCATTTTAGTCCATGTTTGGATAGTTGATGGCCATGGTTATGCATATGGCAGATAGAGGCTCGTACCTCAAGCAAGGGCAACTGTCTCCTATGTGGAATGCTAGGGTTTTGGGAAGATGTTTGAGCATCTAAGATGTGTGGGGGTGATTGAGTACACTGGGATCCGACAGATGTGGAAATGTGGTTGATAGATCTTGAGAAGGCTTTCAAAATCCTCAATATCCCAGATGAGGACAAGGTGAAACATGTAGTGTATCTACTAAAGGGTAGTGTTGGCCATTAGTGGGCCATTGAGGATGAGAAGAGACATAGAGTAGTCATCAATTGGGAGGAGTTTTTGTGGGAGTTTTTAAGCTAATACTTCCCGCAAACGTATCTTAGCGAGAAGATATTGCAGTTTGAGAAGATCTGTCAGGGATCGATGTTGATCAATGGGTATGAGGTGCAGTTCATGGAGCTTTTGAGATTCTATCCTCACCTGGAAGTAATGGATAAGGAGAGGATCTGGCAGTTTGAGAAGGGTTTCAACACAAATTTGATGATGATAGTGTCTGCCTTGGAGAATAGACTCTACCTTTATGGAGTCAGTGAGGATGATCGTATCAAGAAGCATGAAGTCAATGCTAAGAAGAGTCCAGTTTAGTTCCAGGGGAAGCCAACACTAAAAAGTTTCCAGTTCAGTTCCATGGGTAGTCGTCTACTAGCTTTAAGAAACCAAGGTTTTATTCACCTCAGTCACAACAACGATCAACTTTCTCTAAGCATAGGACAATGGTGTCGTCTTAGTGGTCCATGAGAAAGGGCAGAGGCTATAGTTTCCCACCATCTAGAGCATGCAGTGCAATGCCAGTGTCAGTGATAGGGTCATCTAGGGTATGGTACAAGGCTAAGACATGTTAAAAGTGCAGATAGACCGGGCGTATGAGGTTGTTTTGCCCTATGACAAGGAGGTGAAATAGCTATCAAGGCAAAGTTAGTGGGGTTCTCAACAACAATAGTTCAGTAGTGGTGGTGGCAGAGGACATAGTCAGGCATCATAGGTAGGATCCTATGGATAAGCTAGCAGAGGACATGGACAACAACACATGACAATTCGATTCTATGATATAAGTCAGTCGGAGGGAGTGGTTAATCAACAAATCATGATAGGTTTGATGGAGATTTTTAATTTTGATTTGTTTGCTTCTTCTTTTGTATCATTTTTGGTTGACCCAGTTGTGGCACACTATTTTATCACCATAGAGGTGATCGATAGTTGTTATCTACCTGTTGTTAGTAGATATGATATTCTTCAGTTAGAAACCCCTCTTGTTGGTTTTGTAGAGTTGCGGGAGGTGTTCCATCTTGTGTTATTTCTTTCTCAAGACACATCATTCAAGTGGATCTTATGCCACTTTACATGCACATGTTTGATGTAATCCTTGGGATGGATACCTTGGAGAAATATTAGGTAGTATTGGATTGTAGTTTCAAGGTGGAGACGTTCCATGATGGTGATGTTTCGTGGGTCTTCCTAGGAGATAGGATTATTCTTTCAACATGATTGGTGTTAGCTATGATAGTAGAGAGGTTGATGAGGTAGGGTTGTGAGACTTTCTTGGCACACGTTGTGGTACCAAGTAAGGGAATCATAATATTCAAGAGGTACATGTGGTTTTAGAGTTTGAGAATGTTTTCCCTAAAGAGTTTCTTGGTGTTCCCCCTCACAAAGAGATAGATTTTGAGATAATCTTATTCTTGGAACACAACCTATAGGACAATCACCATATAGGATGGCACCAAAAAAGATGCAGGAGTTGAAGAAGCAATTGTAAGAGTTGTTAGAGAAAGGCTTTAGCAGATTGAGCACCTCCCCTTAGGGTTCTCCCATGTTGCTCATGAATAAAAAGGACAGTTCTATGAGGTTGTGCATAGATTACCAATAGTTGAACAAGGTCACCATCAAGAACAAGTACTCGTTACCAAGGATAGATGATATGTTTGATTAGTTGAGAGGTGTTGTAGTGTTTTTGAAGATATATGTGAGATCAGCTTATCATCAGTTGAAGATCAAGGTGGATGACATACCCAAGTCATCATTATGGACTAATTAAGGTCTGTACAAGTTTTTGGTCATGCCGTTTTGATTGACAAACACACCAACAACCTTTATGGATCTGATGAACCGAGTGTTCAGGCCATACCTTGATCAGTTTGTGGTGGTGTTCATCGAGTACATCCTGAAATACTCCAGAAACAGACAACAACATGAACAGTATCTAGGCCAAGTGTTGACGTTGTTGAGATAACACAAGTTGTATGCTAAGTTCAACAAGTGTGAGTTCTAGCTGAGGAAGACGTCTTTTCTTGGGAAAATGGTATCTTCTAAGGGCATTTTTGTGGACCCGAAGAAGATACAATCAATGTTCGAATGGGAGAAGCCTAAGATACTGACTGAGGTTCATAGTTGTCTAGACCTGGCTACTACATTAGGTTCATTAAGAACTTCAGTGTTGTGGCATTGCCCCTTTCAAAGTTAATGAAGAAAGGTGTACCTTTTATCTGGGATGATAAGTGTCGTCTTTCTTTTCAGTTGCTAAAGGAGAAGTTGACCAGTGCACCAGAGTTAGTTCTGCCAAAACAAGGGAAGAGATACATTGTCTTCTGTGATGCATCGAAGAATGGCTTGGAATGTGTGTTGATGTAAGACAAGAACGTGATTTCTTTTACTTCAAGACAACTTAAGAAACATGAGGAGAACTACCCAACACTTGATATTGAGCTTGCAATTGTGGTCCATGCTTTGAAGATTTGGAAGTACTACCTTTATGGAGATAAGTGGTAGATCTTCATCAACCACAAGTACCTTCAGCATATCTTCTCGAAGAAGGAGTTGAACATGTGGCACTGAAGGTGGATGGAGTTGATCAAGGAATATGTTTGCATAATAAACTACCATACAAGGTAGGAGAATGTAATGTCTTATGCACTTATCATGAAGTCATCTTCATCAAAATCTACAGATAAGGCACAATTGTGTTCTTTGGTGTTCCATAAGTGAGACATGTTGATGTCGTTACGTCAGATAAATGTAAAGTTAGAGGTTTCTCTATTGGTAGGCTTGCTAGGATAGTTACAAGTGAAGCCCGCCTTGATACAACAAAATCAGAGATGTGCAACAGTTTGATACCGTGATACAGAATATCAGGACAGAGTTTGGCATCAAGAAGTATGATGGTTTCCATGAGACTGATGATAGGATAGTTTGCTTTCATAATCAAACAATAGTACCCGATGTTGATGGTTTGAGGAAGTTGTTTCTTGAGGAGGCTCATTCATTTATGTATGCTATGCATCAAGGCAGTACCAAGATGTATTATAGCCTGAAGGATCTATATTGGTGGCTTGGTTTGAAGTGTGATTTGGCATAGTTTGTGGCTAGATGTCTAGTGTGTCAACAGGTCAAGGTTGATCATCAGAAACATGCAAGAATGTTGCCTATACCACAATGGAAATGGAATCATATTACGATGGACTTTATGGTAGGTCTTCCTAGGGCAGCCAAGGGTCATGATTCCATTTGGGTGATAATTGACAAGTTAACCAAGTCAGCTCAGTCCCTTCTAGTCAAGACGACACATATAGCAGAGAAGTTGGCACAAATATATGTTCAGGGGATAGTTTGTCTACATGGTATCCCAGTTACCATAGTGTTTGACAGAGTTCCACAGTTTACTAGATGTTTTTAGGAATGCCTTCATACAGCTATGGTTACACTGTTGAAGTTTAGTACGACTTTTCACCCACATACATATGGTCAGTCAGAGAGGACCATACATATCTTGGAGGATTTGTTGAGAGCTTATGTATGGCAGTTTCCTGGAAGTTGGGATGTGCATCTAAGTTTGATAGAGTTTTGCTACAACAATTATTAGCAAATTATAGATATTAACAACATGGAGCCTTGTACATGAGGCATTTTGGTCATTTTTTTGTTGGTATGAGACTATCGAGTATTGACTTTTGGGTCCTGAGCTTGTACAATTGAATACAAAGAAAATCAAAGTAGTACAACAAAAACTGAAGGCAGCCCGGGATAGACAGAAGTCTTATGCTAATAACCATCGTATGCCTTTGGAGTTCCAAGTAGGAGATCATGTGTCTCTTAAGGTCTCTCCTTGGAAATGTGTGCTTATTTGGCAAGAAGGGTAAGTTGATCCTTGGGTTTACGAGATCTTACCTTGTTGCGACACATGTTGGGAAGGTGGCTTATAGGTTGGAGCTACCAATGGAGTTGCATAGATTGCATCCTATCTTCTATTTTTCCATGTTCAGGAAGTGCCATCCAGATACAGAGAAAGTTTTGTATCTAGTAAAGGTTGAGTTGGAGGAGGATGTATTGTATGTTGAAGGTCCTATGTTGATTTTG
The DNA here is from genome assembly GCA_963693085.1 of Alisma plantago-aquatica. Taxonomy (NCBI): domain Eukaryota; kingdom Viridiplantae; phylum Streptophyta; class Magnoliopsida; order Alismatales; family Alismataceae; genus Alisma; species Alisma plantago-aquatica. The sequence continues at coordinate 302,543,861 of OY856409.1, read as the reverse complement.
GATAGGAGGGTGATAAGTTGAAGAAGAAGAATATAGTTCTTATTAAGTTGTTATGTCATCTTTGTGGTGTGGTGGAAGCCATGTGGGAGTTATAGGATGAGATGTGTAGGAAGTACCCATCTTTTTTCACTTAGGATTTTGGAGGTGAAATCCTTTTTAGGGGTATATGGTTGTAAAACCCCTGACCTATATTTCTAGTTAATCTTACTTTCTTAGCATAACTAGGTTCTTGAAACCTAAATCTAACCTCATGATGTACTTTGGTAACATGTGACAAGCTCATGTTTCAAGTTTGGTCTCGTTTGGATGTTGTTTGAGTTAGCTTTGCATATATGTGCTTATTTTTGGACCTAAATGCAAATCACCCATGTTTAAGGTTTTTTCTTATAGTTTTTCACATGCTTGTTGTGCCTAGCATGTTTTGATATCATGTTGGAGAGATTTTTGCCTTGGGGCGTCATGTTGTATCTTGGGTTGTTGTAGTGACATGTTGTGTTGAGTTTTAGGGTTTGCTTGAATACCCTATGTAGGTGGTTGACCTTGATTTTGAGTCATCTAGAGTTTGGCAATCACTAAGTTTTATGTGTTGTCCTTGGTTCTTCAGTCGAAGATGTTTTCCTTGACCTACCATTTGATGGTGGTCAATGAGATGTGGTATATCTCTTCGGTCTCCAACCTTTGCATATGTTGGTGGTCAATGAGTTTCTCTTTGGTCAAATTTTTTCCAATGACCGTTTGGTTTTCTGACCAAGGTTGTCATCCATCGAAGGGTTTTCCTAGACAATTAGGTTCCTAGTTTTTTTTTCTTTCTTATCACCATAGTTGCATGTTTGAGCATGGTGCTTTCATGGGCAAGTTTTGATGGACACTTGGCATATGTTTGCATAACACCTAACCTCCCTTCTCTCTCTCTTACTCTTGTCTATATAAACCTCTCTTCTTGCATGCAACAAAACCCTTTGCACCCTCTCTCCCTCTTCTTTCTTGGATCACATCCCCCTTGCTCTTGGTGGTGAAGGTGGAGCTCTAGTGGGCGGTCCATCTTGCATGTGAGCTAGGGTTTTGGAGAAACCCTTACTTGGTGATTGTTTGGTAATCCTTTCCACTTCTCTTTGGTTTTGGTAACTGAACCATCACATGATCTTCATTTTCTTTCCTTACCCTCTTATTCCTTCTCTTCTTGCCCAAACCCATAAAGTTTCAATGGTGGATCTTGAGTTGATCTTGAAAGGATTCTCTCTTCTTGGCCAAATCCATGGTTCTCCATGGTAGTGAATAAAGTTGAGTTGAACAACCTCTCTTTGTTGTCATTTTGGCCTAGGGTTTTGCTTTTCATCTTGTTATCCTTTGACCTAGGGTTTTTTCTTTCCTTGTAGGTGGTGCTAGCTAAGCCGAGAAGTGGTGATAAAGCAAGGGTTCTCTCTCTTTTCTTAGAGCTTGCTTGTTGTTGGAGTTGTTCTTCATATCTAAGGTGAGTTATATAACTTTCTTCTCGATTATTGTTGCTTTTACTTTGCATTCAAGTAATCTACTCTTCAAAACGTGGTTCCAAGTAGAATGGTGATAATATAAATGATCTAAGGTTTATGTTCCATGGTGATCTTAAGTAGATAACCTCCCTTGTTGAAACCCCAATGATGTACACAATTATCTTGTTTTTTACGGATGCTTTGATCCTTTCATGCATGTGTTGTACGTTGGTTTTCTCTCTCTAAGTCATGTTTTTTGTTTTCTCTATGATGATGATCGGATTTAGGGTTCTGATATGTGATTTTCCTTCATGAGTTTTACACATTGGTGGTTTCAGTTTTAGGACAATGAACAACCTATTTAATCTTGAGTTTGATGAGGTTTCCTCTCACTTGATGTTTGTCAAGCTATGGTTTATGTGTTTGATGAGGTTTTGAGGTCATGTTGGTCGCTAAATTTCTACACCATGATGGTCATTGAGGTTTTATATCTTATGTCATCGATAAACTTTGATGACATGTGGGTCGCTAAGTGTTGATCTCTTGAGGGGTGGCTGAGGTGACCAATCTCTTTGGTCAATGAATATGTTTGATGTTCTCTTTAGTCATGAGATATGTGACCTAGGTTTCTCTTTCATTAATGACACTTATGATTATATGTGACTAATGGTGTTTGCTGGTCCATATGATCATGAAGTTTTGATGACTCTATGTTTGGGATGTTTGACCTAAGTGCTTCAAATATTGTTGGAGATGATGATAATTAGAGTTTACTTCTCTTTGTTATTTTGAAACCCAAATTTGGATTATAAGGTTAAACCTAACCCTAATTTCAAGAACATGATGATAAATCTTAGCTTGTTTGAGAAATTAGCATCTTCATGGAGTACATCCTCTCTCTTAATGTTGTAATCCTAATTTGTTGTTAGAAAAGCATCATAGCTATATAAATGGTTGTTGAAACAATTTTGCCAAGTGCACGATGATGAGTCTTGTTGTAGCATGGAGAGATAATGATGATATCGTAGGGAATGATGTGATATCTCTACACCTTGAGCATGGTCTTGTGCCCTATTTGAGGTGACATCCTCTATATGATGTGGTAAGGGATTAGTATACCATAGCGATGTGATAATGGTAATGGTCTCAATGACTAGCAATGGATAGTACCATGTTGTAATATGACAAGTTTTATGTTTAATATGTTTTATATCTTTTGAAGTTTCACTCTACCTATGTTTTGTAGAATTACTTAAAGTGTTTCTTATAACTTGATTGATGCAGTTAAAAGATACCCAAATGGCTCTAACTAATCAAGTGAAACCATAATCATGTAGTTTCCCTGGCCATAGATCCATTCCAGTGTCAGGACTTGTTGGATGGTGAAATGAGTATTCCTAAGGGAAACACAGAGCACATATTGTTGAGTATGTGAGGTGCAAGTGACCATGTGTCATTGTCATCTTGATCTCAAAGTGTATGGAGGATGGCTAAGGTCATGTTTTGATGTAAGAATGACTGCGGCCGCATCTCAGAGATTTATATACATGATATTTTTAGGGCAATGATGATTGTACCTCGATGGTAGGGATTCATACCCTGGTGTCTAGCATTGTGACCTATATACCAAGGCAGGCAAGGTGTTTTGTAGTTTGACTTTACATGTCACTACAATGTTCACTTGTATTGACTGAGTGGGGAGAAGATCTTGGATTCCGGCTCTTCCTAGATCTTGTATGGCACTAATTTTGACTTAGCAGTGGTCAATTGGAATTGAGTGGCATACCTTAATTCCATAGGGTAGTAATAAAAGAAGTAATACAACTGTGTCGTATATCTGCTTAGGATTAAACATGTTTCACATTGGATGTTTACCCTTACCTTGTTTCTTATACTGGCAAGTTGTTTTGTAATGAGGCATGATAAATCAACTATTATACTTGTTTTTCATATTCCTTGTAATCATGATACTATGCTTATCTGTTATATCTACTTAACCTGCTTAACATGTGTAATTAGTTTAAATAATTCATTTAGTTGAATATGATCATGTTGTCTAATAATGGTATAACTTGGTGTGACAACAATTGTTGGATGAGAGTTATATCTCTTGCTGGGACATGGGTCTCACCTCGTGGGTTACCACATCTTTTTAGGTGGTGGTCAGCAGTGTAGTCAGGATCGTGTTGTTGAGGAAGAGAAACTTGGATATCAGTAGACAAAGAAGGTTGGATAGATGCTAGTTTTTGTTGTAGTAGAGTCCTAGTGGCATCATGTATTTATAAATACTAAACCATCATTTAGTAACCGATGGAGGGCCGTCTAGGGTTTGGCGACGGCGGCGGCCGCGGCCGAGGGGGAAGAAGTGGAGGAAGAGGAGGCGATGGGCGCGACCCCATCCCATTGCGCACGAGAACGACACCGCACGACCTCGCTAGCACTGCCGTAAGTGGAAGTCTAGTAGAGAAAGACCAAGGCAACAATGGTAATGCTCAGCAAAGTGACCGATCCTACAAGGAAGCAATGGTAGGGCGCAAAGCGTCGAATCTGCTCAAGACCGTATCTCCGAATACGCTCACCACAAACGATATCAAGGTGGATTGCTCAGATGCCCTCCCTGCCCTAACAATCAACCCGGCGTCGCTCCCGCCACTGCTTGAACCATGGTGGTTTACAGTCATCGTCAAACTGATCGGAGGGAACATTGGTTTCCAAACCCTGGTTAACCGTCTCTCACTATTATGGTCGCCATCGGATTCCTTCCGGGCGATCGACCTTGAGATGGGTTACTATATTATTCAACTAGCTAACAAAGCGGATTTCATCAAGGCTATGACCGAAGGTCCCTGGACCGTCTTCGGCAACTACCTCTCAGTGCAGTCATGGTCTGCAGACTTCCAGCCGTCAAACCTGATCCCACACAGATTGGTTGTGTGGTTGAGGGTGAAATACCTTCCCGTCTTCCTCTATCAAAATCACCTCCTTGCTATCATTGGTAACCTAGTCGGAAGAACGATTAAGATCGACGAAACAACAACAACGGGTGATCGTGGCAAGTTTTCTCATATTGTCGTTGAAGTTGATACCACGAAGCCCCTCCTGCCGGCGATCTTACTCAACGGGGAACAATACCGTCTAGAGTACGAGAATCTACCATCTGTATGTATGAAGTGCGGAAGAATCGGTCACTCGGACAAGGAATGCAATCATGCATTTCCCTTCGTCCCTAGTGAAGCTTCAACGTCGACACAGCTGGCCCCATGCACGTACACGGAGGCGATACACGCCCAGAAGCCCTCACGACGCCAACCACAAAAACATAATGGCCCAAGACAAGAACAGACACCCAACAAGGAGGCACTGAGAATTGAGAATCAAGGAGACAAAGTAACCCATAATGATCCTGCCTGCGTAGATTAGATCACCCCGGCTGATGGCGGGGATACTTCCGACTGGGAAACTATTGTTAGAAGAAAGAACAAGAAGAAAGGGAAAGCGAAACTGCCACCAAAACAAAGACACCAACCCAATGTTAGTGACAAGGCGCAAGGAGCCAGTGCAGCGGACACCGCGGTCATCCTGGTTGATGATCAGATGTCTGAGGGCAGGAATCTTGAACCTAACACTGGAGAAGCCTTCCGCTTTGGAAGCACGCTGGAACAAGCGAACCCACTCCCCCCTCCAGACAAGTTTTCTTGGGGTAACACCGGCCAAAGCAGCACCGACGTTATGCTCAGGAATAGGAGGGTCATCTACCAGAATGTGGTGGTGAGCCCTAGACGAGAGAGGAAGAAAGGCAGAATAACACAATCTATCAGCCAGTCAGGACATTCGAGTCCTTAGAAACAACTTACCTTTACAGAGGAGGTCCAGGACATGGATAACATGACCTTGAGTCCTCAAGGTGAAGCTGGTGACGCCAGAAGCAGTGCTACTGACGGGGACGGCCATGGAAAGGGCCTCCTTGCTGTAATTCAATAACTCCATCACCCTCTATCCTTTATGAATATCATCTGCTGGAATATCCAAGGAGCGTGCTCCAAAGATAAAATCAGACTCGTTCTTGAATATAAGGTGAAGTATAAGCTTCACATCCTAGCCCTTATTGAAACCAGGTGCAGTGGCACCTCTACGAGCAATATTATTCAGAAACTAGGCTTTACCTCTTCACACTGCTTGGGGGCCCTTGGATTCTCAGGCAGAATATGGGTCCTGTGGGATGAAGCTAAATGCCATATGGAAGTTATAAGCAAACATCGACAATTCATACATTGTAAAGTAAACCATTCATGGTTTGTCACCTTCGTCTATGGAAGCCCCAATCCATCGAAGAGGAAGTACCTATGGACAAGGCTCACTGAAATATCACAGCACATGTCCACAGCTTGGGCGGTGCTGGGTGATTTCAATACTATGCTTGATGTTTCAGAAAAATGAGGCGGTAAGCACTTTGATCGCACGAACAACCGCTTGTTCAATGCCTTACTATGGAGTAGTGGCTTGGCTGAGGTTCGCATGGATGACCAATTCTTCACCTTCAAGAGGCAACGTTTGCTCGAGAAACTTGACAAAGTCATTGCAAATGACTCTTGGCTCCAGGTTGAGGGTGGGTTCAACTGCAGTGTTCTCCCCAGGCTACACTCAGACCACAATCCGATTCTTTTGTCAAGCTCCATACAATCTACAGCTAAACAGGCGATCTTCAAAACCAAGGCAAGTTGGAAACTCGCAGAAGACTTCAATCAGACAATCATGCCCTCGTGGGACAACTCTAAAAGCTTTCTAGAGGCCCTCCCTCCCTTCAAGTCTGTCGTCCTTAAATGGGAAAAGAAGAAGCGTGAGGAAAAGCTGAATCTGAAGAAATCTATCGTCTCCAAAATAGACATTTGCCAGGTAACTGATAGCCTCAATCCTAGTATTACTAACGATCTCATGTCTATCAATATGCAAGAGTAACATTCTAAAATTCTCCTTGAAGAAGAGTTGGACTGGCAACAAAAGGTGCATATCCAATGGCTTAAGTGTGGTGATGGCAACACCAACTTCTATCATTCCTATGTCAAGGCCCGCCGTCATTTTGTTAAACTCAACCATCTACACAAGGACGATGGTGAATGGGTGGAGAGCCCTGATGCATTGCAAGCCCTGGTCCTGAGCCACTTCCAGAATCTCATGGCCCAACCAGTGACGACTGTCACAGATCCCCTGGCTATCTCAAACTATCCCGACACTTTCAAGCTTCTGACCCCCCAGGCCTGCAACATCATTGTGAGAATGCCAGACCATGATGAAATTCGGAGAATTTTCTTCCTCATGGGACCATCTAAAGCTCCAGGCCCCGATGGAGTATACACAAATTTCTTACAAAATCAATGGACCATAGTAGGTCATTCAGTTGTGATCATGGCGCAAAAAGCTTTCAACTATGGTCGTGTGGATGCCAGCCTTGCAGATTCCCATATGATTCTGATTCCTAAAACAAAACAACCACAAAGCTGCTCGAACCTTAGTCCGATCTCCCTCAACAAGTCATGCTTCAAGCTCCTGTCCAAAGTTCTTGTAGAACGCATAAAACCACACCTCCCAGATTGGATTGCTGTAAACCAATCTAGCTTCATTCCTGGCAGAAACATAAGCGACAAAATTTTACTTGTGCAGGAAGTTATTCACTCAATGAAACAGAAACACTCGGGCAAGAAATGGGTGGCGATTAAGCTTGAACTAGAATTTTATCAAAGATACCCTCAATAGAACGGGCCTTCCTCATATCACCGTGTCCCTTATAATGGACATCATCACCTCAGACAATACTTTGATCCTCTGGGAAGGCACCCCCTTACCTGCTTACAAAACAACAAGGGGTGTTCGTCAAGGGGACCCCCTTAGTCCTTATGTTTTCATCCTTTGTATGGAGAGGCTCTCATAGGCTATTAACGATGCAGTGTCTCAAAACAAATGGAAGCCGATTAGGCTTACAAGGCAAGGCACCCCCCTTTCTCACGTCCTCTTCTAATGGCTGAAGCAAGCCAAGGTCAGGCTCGAAACATTCTCGAGGTCCTCAACACTTTCAGCTTAGTTTATGGACAGATTCTCTCTAAAGAGAAATCCAAATGCTTTTTCTCTGTCAATACCACATGTAGTGAGGTGCGCAATTTCTGTCATGCCATCAGAATCCAAAGCACAAAGGACCTGGGCAGATACCTGGGGGTGCCCATTCTTCATCATCAGGTTAATAAGTCTACACACCATTACATTTCCACCACCATCAGAGAACATATGTCAAGCTAGGAAGCTCACCACCTTTCCCTGGCAGGTCGTATCACTCTGGCCAAGGCTACCCTCCAAGCCATTCTGTCTTACACAATGCAGTCCGTCAGACTTTCTCCATCCTTGTGCGACGATATCAACAAACATATCAAAAACTTCATCTGGTCAGGTGGGCGGGAACCAAAGAAACTTTCCCTGGTTTCCTGGAAGAAGGTTACTGAACCCAAGAACAATGGCGGTCTAGGCATAAAGAATGCTCATGATCCAAATAGGGCTCTCATGCTTAAGAATGTGTGGAGCTTCTTGAATAACCATCAGGCCCCCTGGGTCCGAATTATGAGGGAGAAATACATGCGAGGCACACAAACACTTAACAAGCCATGCTCATCCGCCTGGAGCTTCATAAAGCGCAATTTACCTGATGTGTCTTCTGTCTGCTACAAATCGATCAATGATGGTGAAGGCACGAATGTTTGGTCCGACAAATGGATTAATGGAAAGTCAGTGATTGACATCGCCCCCAATTGGCCCATCCCACATGAGCTCAAAGATATGGAGGTCAAGTCTATGCGTATGGACGGAAGTGAATGGGACACCTCATTTATCAATGCTTTTATGCCCTCAGAGGCCCAACTTACTATCCACTACATTCCCCCTCCCTCAATCCACGCTAAACCAGATTGTTGGGTCTGGTCGCACTATTCCCATGGAAATCTCATAGCAAAGGCTTCTTATAGCTGGATTAAAGAGGAAGCTCACCCCGGGAGCATCAACGATGGAACCTGGATGACCATCTGGAAGATGAAGGCACCAGAGAAACTCAAAACCTTTGTCTGGCTTCTTCAACACAAGGCTCTGCTCACCAACACAGAGAAGAAGAGAAGACACCAGGAGGTGGACACTGTCTGCCTAGTCTGTAACAACAATGAAGACACCATTATTCACTGTCTACGTGATTGCCCTCACAGCAACGAGACCTGGAAGGCCCTCCAAGCTCCAGCTGCATCGTTCCATCTGTCTGAAACAGAATGGATCAGATGGATTGTTTCTCCACCCCAGGTAGATCACAGTGCTGCGCTCCTCCACCTTGTGGCTTTTTGGCATCTCTGGAAGTCCAGGAACTCCTTCATACATGAACGGAAAATCCCAAATGCACAAGTCCAAAGCAGATTCATCCAAGAACGCACAAGGACCATCACTCACACCATGGAGGTGAGCAAGGTAGTCCAGCCGGCTACAAAAGAAGGTTTCAGTAACCCCCCTGGAGTTGATCTTACTATCTTCACTGATGCAACATATCAAGCTCAAACTGGGGAGGCCGGTATAGGCATCCATGCTGTCAACAACAATGGTAAATTCTATAGACTTGAAGGTGTTCCTGTGCATGCCACCTCACCTCTACAAGATGAGTTCATGGCTGTGGTCACTGCAACCGATATATGTGCCCAAAGCAATATCAAGACGACCATCATTCTTACTGACTCTAGCACTTCGGTGAAGCTAGCAAGTCAGACATATTGTAACTCACCGAATCTCCAAAATCTTTGGAGGAAATTCCTTGTCAATAAAGCTTGCCTTGACCTTTTAATGGTCATGTATGTCCCTAGGGACCTCAATAAGGTAGCTGACAAAATTGCAAAAACAACTTTAGCTAGTCGTATTTCCTATTCCTCTTTCTGTACTAAGCTGACTTGGCTAGAGTATGAACTTGATGTAAATCTCTATGCTTTTTGGCCTGTACTAGAGCACAGGATGAATAAATGATAAGCTCTAGGGTACCCAAAAGAAAAATAGTCCTAGTGGCATCCCTATACTCTCAGGTCCAGGAAGGTATGTGTTTTGTAGATGATGTATATTGACACACCTTTTGGCATAGTTGGTATATATGTGACATGTATATGTGAAACACAATATCTTTTGTACACATGTTGTGGCCGTTAGCCATTGTGTAGATGTAAATTTACTTGCTATAGTATGTGATGTGATATAGGTTGTTGAATCTTATTGTAATATGTTTCCACACATATATTTATATGATATCAGTTTTAATTTACCTGCTTTTGTAGCATGTGGTAGTTTAGTTGTTGGTCATGTGTTTTGGAGTAATCTTGTTTGTGTGGCAATCGGTTGTCACAATAAACGTCCAACAAATTAGATTTCTCATTAGGAATACAAGTTCAAGAGACGCCTCATTAAAAGAATATAGGTTTCAGTCAATTAATGCCCAAAATAAAATAGAGAATGTACCTACCTGATCTTCATGACTAACACTAACTCTAAAAATGATATTCATCATTTGTCCTTCTCATTACATTAGTCCACAACGACCAATTCAGAATTGGAAGTATATCTAAACCTATTATTTGGATATATAGTGTCGAGTTAGGGTTTAAACATATAATCCAACAAAGTAGGAAGTGATGATATGGATATAAGGACTAGTAAGGAAAAATTTCGATGAAATAATGTATTAGATGAAACATGAGTAGTAAGGATATAACTATCCACTTAATCATTTATCATTTTACCCACTTCTATGTATAGTAGTGACATAATGGAAATTAATGTGAAGTTGATAAGATTATTCTATCTTTATTTCCACATATGTAACATGTTTTGGTCATCCTATGGATGATAGTCATAAGGAATCTTATTCATTTCCCAATGGTGTTGATACATTGATATGATTCTATGAATATATATGTGTATATATAGTATAGGTATTCATTTCACTTGTGAATAATACTCATATAGGGGATCAACTAGGTTAGCTTGTCATTTGAACCATGTTTACATATCACAGACATTGATAAATTGGTAACTTGTTGGCTAACATGTTATCTTTAATTTATTTTTAGATATTAGGATAACCAACCTTCTAAGTATTAATACTAAATAAATGATAGTTGTTTTGATAATATACCAAGGTTGTGGCGTATTAACAAATGTGATGCAAGTAATCTACATACAAAATTAGCATTTTTGTTGTCATTTATCTTCTTATTTAACATATACCCACAAATCATTTCCTAAAAAAATTAATACCATATATGTACTTTGTTGACTAGTAAATATGCAAACATAATTACATATCATAACTAAAATGGATGACTATTTTCATTGGTGATTGTGTTTATACATATTATCGATGCAACTGTAATCATTGCTTGAATATGTATACAAGCCATTAGGATGGATGGGTAAATCAAACTAGATGATTTCATTACTAATCCTAATGATAATTATAAATGAGTCAAACACGTCATTGATGGGCCTACTAATTATTTAGCTTATAGTAGAGAGAACAGTGGAGAAGTTCTAACTCATAGATCATTACAATCACTCTAATCATTGATGATCAGTGTTTACATGGTAGGCCAAGTAGGCCTGAACTAGGCTATCATGTGTTCTTCATCGACTTGGTCAAGGGTATCCTCAACGGTGAGATACTTTTACATGAATTTATAACCTCTCATGTCAATTGCCATTGTTGTAGGTTAACTGAAGGACTAACAAGGCAGAGGTGTATGTGTCTTCTTCCTTGGGTTCTACAAGACCCTAATGATGGTAGACGGGGATGGTGGCGGTGTTATCACAGTTCTGTGGTTTGAAGAGGAGGGAACTTCATTTCTATTTGACTCCTAGGTCATGGAGGAGATTAGACTGAGTGGAAGGATGCTTGAAAGTTGAAAATAGTGGCAGATTCTTAACAAAAAGGTGTGCATATGCAACCTACTGTTGGTCACTGATGGTGACGGAGATGCCCCGTGGCTTGGTGGAAAATGCAAGGTGGAAGAAGATGACCATGTTGTGTGTGAGTTTAGATGAGTACAAAAATAGGTGATTACAGTGAGAAATGGAACCAATGACAACAGACACATGTTAGTCATGAGGAGTCATTGAGGCTGTCTTAGTTGTGATAGTCACCAACATAGATGCCCAAACAAAGCAAGGAGATGCGTATGTTGGTGTCTAGGGTTTAGGTTGTGGGAAGGAGGAGGTGAAGAAGAAGAAGAAGAAGAAGAAGAAGAAGGAGAAGAATAGGAGGGATAGGAATAGAAGAAGAAGATATGGTGGAAGGTGTTGTTGCCGAGATCATTGTTGGTTACAACTTGCCCATGCCATCGACAACTACTAAGAAGGTGGTGTTGGCCTTGCTACCATGGTGCCTGTCACATGGAAGAAGGAAGAAAGGGAACAACAAAGGTTTCAAGGAGGTAGAAGATAGGAGAACGACATTTTGCATCTCATCTCCAGCTATAGACGGTAGCAAGTCAGGTAGTCATGGTCGCTGAGCATAGGGCAAGGCAGCCCCGACAGTCAGGAATAAGCAAGGAAGATGATCGGAGGGGGGATTGTACTATATAAGCATGGAATGAAGGGAGAGGATGAGAGTTTGATAAGAAGGGGTCATGCTTGAATGTCATGACCAGCCATTGGAGAAGGCATAGAGTGTGTCTCTTGAAAGGAGATGTTAGTCACGGATGCGACCAATGCTAAAATCGGATTAAAGCGTGGCATCAGGAAAATAAATGGAAACATTAAGGAGATTAAAGTGTCACATTAACTATATGCATTATACCTAGGTGATTCAATGTATCACTTTATTAATTCAATTGGGTGGGTAAACCTTATTCAAGTAGTGTCATATTTTCTAGGTAGGAAATTTGAGATGTAAGGAATTTAGATTTAATGTAAATTTTAACTTTTGAAAACATTTCATATTATAATTCATTGCTTGTGTATTAAGTCTATATTTAATGTATCTACTCCACTGAACTACTCAATTATCTTATAATCTCATGTGTATTGTAAAGTGTCAATTTTGACGCAAACCCATTATTAGACCTATTTGCACCTTCAATCATATTTTGCATGTATCACGGTTATTTTATCTTTAAAGTATCATGTTTAAAGGCTATTCATGAGTACATGATACTATTTGGCTACAATTATTCCTACTGTGTTTTTGCAAGACGTAAATAGGTGCTAGTTATTAACAAAGTAAAATAGGAGCTTGAAGAAGGGAGGTTTATCCTATATACCTATGTTCGAGCATGTCACAACACTCCAACCCTTAATGAGGATTCGTCCCCAAAATCCATCCACCACTTGTCAGCTATACTAAGTCATAGTTTTAAACCAATCTAACTATTTCTAATTCAATTAGTATTGTTGATCCTACTATACCACCCCATATTATCTTTATAGTCCATTCTTGAGGCGGTACTATTCATGCCATACATCATGTAATGATTTAGTCTTCACAAAATGGGTGTCAATCTATGAATGTTTCACTATATCAAAGATTATCATAACATAATTATATTAATTGTCGATACTTACACTATAATGAAGATTTCACCATTCCTTTGACATGGTCAACATCACTTCATTTTTATTTATTTGCATGTACATGGTCACTAACTTTTCCTTATTTTCTATAATGTAAGAATGTATGATTAAATCTTCCATCAATAGATTCTTATTTTGGATCACACAATTTGCAATCCACCAAATTGGCAAACTCAACAAGATATATGAATGGCAACCTCAACAAAATAATCATGATTTCTATTGTCCTCTAAGTTATATTAGATTCCTAATGAATAAAGCATATAAAACCCATAACCCTAAAAGGATTAATATATAACTTAGCCAAACATCTAGAGTGAAAACATGGGTGTATCAACCATTTATTATGTATCTAAAAAGTTTTATTAACACTCCATGCATCATAGCTAGGCCTAAGGTCTAAGTGTAGGTCATGCTAGTCAAAAGTTTATTCACGAAGGGGTTTCTTTACAACTCAAGCTTTCTTTTTGTGGTGACTTAGTTCCAAAACCATGATAAAATCTGAAAGTTTGTCTTTTTATACATATTACTTAATAATGAAAATAAGTTCAACGATAGAAGATTTGTGATTAAAATCTACAATTTGCACCCAAATTGATTTTAGGACCAAGTGACCTTCCACAACACAACATGTATACATTGATTCTATCATCACTTCATCTATAGGGTCTAATTCCTCTAGCACCTAAAGGATCATATGACTAAATGTCTTATATGTACGTGTAAGAGGGAGAAGGGTTTTCTAGTACGCATGGTCAACTACCATCAAGCCCTAATAAGACAGGACATCCACCATTCCCTATGTCATTGCTAGACATAGTTTACACTACCTCATCTCAAGACCTAAAGGATCCATATGATTTTCCATCCAGTATAGGAAGAAATTAAGGTTCCTTCTTCACTTGATGGTTTACAAAAATGGTTCCTTCACAAGATAAGGCAACCTATATAGTCAAGTGAGTTATCCAAATCACTAGATAAACTAAGTACACTGTTGGATATGAGAGAGGTGAACATTTATGGGTATCTATTTGAAATTATAGATTTCATCATCCACTTCTCCTATAGGAGACATAAGAAGCTCAATGTGGATGGTATCCAACCCTTAGATAGATGGACACAAGGCACAATAATGATAAGATACTCCATGTTGAAGGAAGATAAGCCTACCCAAAGTTGTGCTAGTCCAAATTATCACCTAATATCAAAGGAATCTTCTCAAACATAAAATTTATGTCATAGTTATGCATTTTTTTATCATGCATGCTCAATACCACAACGTGTATGTATGAGAGACATGATAGAAAAACAAGGAAAAGGGGTCTAAGATGAGAATTCGGGTTAAGCCTATATGTGAGTGTTCAAATCAACCTATACGTCATAAGGCTCAAGCTAACCTCCTAGATAACAAGTGATAGGAGTCAAACACTACAAGAGTCACTTCCTATGTGATGACATTTCTACCTCCACCAATAAAGTGGTGTGGTGAGGGGTATAGATCAACTTATATAGGATTGAATACCTAGTTGGTACTCCATGACTCAAGCATATTAACAACCTATATAGAGTAATCCAATACCTAATTAAGGTAAAATATAGGATAACATGAAATAGTCAAGTTACTAAGTGGTTAGGCTCTGATACCATTTTGTAAAGAGTGGGACCCGAGAGGGGATCCACTCAAATGGTACAATACATGAGCCATTTAATAAT